>CAUYQG010266812.1:0-19116 GCA_963574415.1 Tarsius wallacei
GCCACCGAGCCCAGCTGGGACCCCACTTCTATTAAGAAAGACCCAAGCACACTTTGGGAGGCCACGTTGAGAGGATTGCCTGAACCCATGGGTTCGTGTCCAGCCTGGGAAACTTGGCGAGACTACCTCTCTACAATAAATTAAAACATCAGCCGGGCATGGTAGCACGCGTGTAGTTCCAGCTACTTGGAAGGTTGAGGCGGAAGGATCACTGGAGCCCAATGGGTCGATGCTGGGGTGGCCATGAGCGTGCCACTGCACTAGCCTGGGTGACAGAGTGAGACTCCACCTCAAAAAAAAAAAAAAAGACACAAGCCAGGCACAGTGGCTAATGCCTATAATCCCAGCACTTTGGGAAGCCGAGGGGAGAGGACTGCCTGAGCCCACGGGTTCGAGACCAGCCTGGGCAACTTGCGAGACCTCATCTCTACAATAAATCAAAAAATTAGCCGGGTGTGGTGGCGCATGCCTTGTAGTCCAAGCTACTTGGAAGGCTGAGGTGGAAGAACTGCCTGAGCCCAGATGTCAAGGCTGCAGTGGCTGTTAGGGTGCCTGGGCAACAGAGTGAGACTCCAACTCAAAAAAAAAAAAAAAGAAAGAAAGACCCCCTAAGTAAGTCACACAGCATGAGGAAGAGACGTCAATGTACTTCAATCCTGGGTGGCTCCAGAGCTGCCAGGACTTCATGTTTTGGATTAGACTTTTCTTTCTTTTTCTTATTCTTTCTTGAGGCTTCACTTTGTTCAAGGTTGCCACCTTGTGAGGCTTTGGACTAGAACAAAAAAAAGCAAAAACCATCAGTTTTTAAGGCACTTAATAGAATGTTTAGTACCATGTATCAACAAAACCAAGACATCAAGGCAAGCACATGGCAATTGTATTCTGAGCTAGGCCCCTCATCCTCTATTTTTAAAAGAGCCAGCATTCAGTGGAATAATTCTGAAGGAAAAAAAAAGTGTTAAAATAGCTGAAATGGCCACTTCCTCTTGGAACCTGGCGGATCTGGACAGAACCTAGCTTTAGCTTGAGAAGACCACGCTGTTAACGATCTTATGGGCCTCTCCCAAGTCCAGGTGTGCCCCTTCTGGCAACTCAGCCCATGGTTCCTAACCTGCATGTCACACCTGACTGCACGGCAAAGTCAACCGTGGAGCCTTCGCAGCAGACAGATGCCTGGGCCCATCCCATACCCGCTAAACAGGACTTCTTCATTCCCACAGGCCTCCCAGGCCCCTGCCTCTTCGCAACCAGGTCAAACATGCTTTGGCCTCAGGGTCTTTGCAAGAACCCTCACACCTGAGCTTGACTAGGCTCAGACTCTTCCCTCATCTCTGCCCACCCCTTTCTACCCTCCAACTTTGCTTAGTTTTCTCTTTAGAGCACTAGTCACTATCTGACATACTCTCATCTGTCTGAACACTGCTGGCCTCACTGTGGGTTCTAAAAGAGCAGGGAACACTTTATGTTTTGAGTGCTGTTCTACCCCGAGTGGGAATTTACTCTCAGTAACAAAAGCCTTGGCAACTGTCAGAAACAGTATGTTTAGCTACTGCCCAGAGGGGCTGTCCACAGTATTTAGTTACGTAAAAAGGGCAAGTTTTAAGTGTAATGTATACAGAACGTTCATGTTTTGCTTAGAAACAAAACACAAAAAGAGAAGCCCCTTTCTGTGTTTCCATTCTCATGAGCCTGAGGCAGGACACAGCCAGATTGCTAATGCAGGCCACTGCGGCGTGGGCGGCAAAGGGAGTGTGGGAGGGAAAACCCTTCCATAACGAGACCCTGCAGCACCCCCAATCATTTCTGTAGAGCAATCTCACAACACAGGAAGTTTTCGAGAAAATAAACCACTATGACCACTACCACATAGCTGTGTCAAATGCAAAGTCATTTGGGTTACAAGATTACAGAAGATCTTTATTTTCTTCTTAGCTTTATTTTAGAATTTTCCTAAAACAAACTTTTCTTATACTGGTAATTTAAAAAAATTTTTAAAGGTACTGGAAAAATGAAACAATCTGTTAACTCTTAGAATGTTAGCTGCGCCATGCGCGGTGGCTCATGCCTATAATTCCAGCACTTTGGGAGGCGGAGGCGGGAAGATTGCCTGAGTTAGGGGTTCAGACCAGCCTGGGTAACTTGGTGAGACCTTATCTCTACAATAGATTAAAAAATCAGCTGGGCATGAAGGTGCATGCCTGTGGTTCCAGCTACTTGGAAGGCTGAGGCGGAAGGATCTCCTGAGCTCAGCAGGTCGAGGCTGCAATGGCCATGAGCATGCCACTACACTCCAGCCTGGGCGACAGTGAGACTCTGACTCAAGAAATAAAAATAATGTTAGCTGCATATCAGGAGAACTGGCTTGAAGAGTGACCTGGCATCCACAACAAAGAACTTCACAGTGGGCTATTTCCCAGCCTGTCCCCAGCTGCCTGGGAGCCCCATAGAAGGGCTCCACTGAGAGCCACATGCAGTGTATGCACAAAGGGCAGGGCCTGTCACCAACAGGCACTGCTCTCTCTCAAATGTGCAGACAGCAGAGGGGCACACACCTGCATTATCCGTGTTTGTGGTACCTGTCGCCACCATAAATGCACAGCGACCGTTTTCGTGGAATTCACTAACAATATTCTTAGTGATCAAAAGGTATCCCTAAATTCAAAAAGACAGGAAACCACTTCACAAGAGTATGCTTCACCCTAAAAGAAGATATCCACAAACAATGAAAATCAAGAATATTTAAACCAACAAAAAAAGGTGCTTGAAGAAACAGATCTAGAGGCCAATAAGAATGCAACTTGCCTGTAATCCCAGCACTTTGGGAGGCTGAGGTGATTTAAAAAAAAAAATTAGCCGGGCATGGTAGCGCGTAGTTCCAGCTACTTGGAAGGCTGAGGCACGGAAGGATTGCCAGAGCCCAGCATGCCACTGCACTCCAGCCTGGGCGACAGAATGAGACTCCAACTCGAAAATAAAAAAAAAAGAATGCAACTTGGAACTATTTAACTGAAAAATAATCTAATCTGAAATGCTATCTTAAGTAAATAAATTGCAATTAACCACAAATCAGTAACATATGCCAGATGATCCCAAAACGTGGAATTCAATTACTCTGTGACTAATACTCCAGTACCGGCAAAAGTCATTTAAGTTGAACAGACAAAGGCTGGAGGAGAAAAAAGAACAACAACTTTGCACACTAGAGCATCAACCATGCAGCAACTCTTCTTTAGGGAACTTGAAGTGGCTCACAGGTATTTTAAAACCACGGATCTAAAACACACATCCTCACTTGTACATGAAAGCCGTCATGGCATTCCCTGACTGACAATTGATTCTTTTTCCAAGGTGCAAGCACAACAAGCTCAGACTCGTGACAACGCTGCAGAATGAAATGCTTCTGCGGGTAGGACTGGAGGGGTAACAGATCAGCCGGCAGCACAGAGGGCGCCAGGATCAAGACCACAATGGGATGCAGGCTTTTCTCCTCAAGCTTGTTTCACTGTGACACCACACCTGTGACATAAAATTCACCATCGTAACGACTGTTAAGTGCAGGTTAGTGGCATGAGGGCCACTCAGGCTGTTGTGCAACCATCACCATCCACCTCCAGACCTCTTTTCCTCTTGCAAAGCTGAAGCTGTGAATCTATTAAGAAATCAGTTCTCAGACGGGCTCACACCTGTCATCCCTGCATTTTGGGAGGCGGAGCCTCGAGAGGACTGCCTTAGCCCACAGGTTCAAGACAGCCTAAGCAACTTGGCGAGAACTCGTCTCTACAATATATTAAAAAATAAGCTGGGTGTGGCAGCATGCACCTATGGTTCCAGCTACTCGGAAGGCTGAGGCGGAAGGATCGCCTGAGCACAGCAGATCGAGGTTGTGGGGGCCGTGAGCATGCTACTGCACCGCAGCCGGGGCAACAGTGAGACTCTGACTCAAAAAAGAAAGAAATCCCTTCTCATTCCTGCTCCTCCCAGCACCTTGGTCACCACCACCACCTTACCTTCTGTCTCTAGTGGTACGTACCTTTCTAGTAGGATGCACAACGTGTTTCTCTCTGTAGGAAGGATCCGAAGATAAAGCTTCAGAAGATGGTATACTAACATTTTTAGGATCTGCTGACGAAGCAATGGTCTTTAAGTTTATCATGGAAGTAACATTTTTAGGGGCTGGTGACAGTTCTGTAGATAATGTCTGTCGAACAACATAACCCATTGGTGTCCAAGACAACTCTGCTCAAAGATAACCAAAATTGTTGAACAATCTTGACAGTAAAATAGAAATTCCTGTCACTCAAACATGCATTACATGAGGCAACTACTCAGAGTGTAACTAAATTGAGGCTATCATTCAAAATGTCCCCTTGGAAACTACAGCAGTCACTAGGCTTGTTTTTCTTCTTGGAACATGCATGCTGAATTTTTCACCTTCAACTTGTAAGGTTAATTTTCCTAGAAACTGGTTTTCTGGCTTGAGGGTATGAGTGTGGGCAGACAGACAACAATTTTAGTTAAAGAACAACAATCCACAAAAATGTTCACGTAGCAAACACACAGAACAAATGAGCTGAAGATCAAGTGATGGCCCTACTGACCTTGACGTGTACCTTTAACCCCAGAGGTAAAAGATCACTAGACTTCAGCTACCACAAGAACTGATCATTTATTTCTTTTAGCTCACAGCCTTAAGGACAGCAGCACTACTCCTGAGGGGCCCGTGAAACACTACATACACACAAAACAGGAGGACGCCCATCAGGATGCAGGCAGACAAGCCTGTGGGCAGCCCGGGTAGCCCCGAGAGGGCAACAGCAAGTTCTCATCACCACCGACCACACATCCCAGACACCCTCTAAGGGCAAGTTGGACTGAACCACACATGTACCCAACATGAGAAGGCAAAAGAAACACCCTGTGAAGAAGCCAGAAATATTTTGTAAAATTATCTTCTGTGAAGACAAGCTATGATAAAAATTTCAAAAGCAGAATCAATGGGATTCTTTAAATATATTCCTTCTTGGCCAGGACAGGACAGATGGACAGCCTCCCAGGACCCTCTGGGGGCATGTGAAGTCAAAACTATCTTCCCCATCACCTTCCCCAGCTGTCCCTCCCTCGAGAGTAGGGGAAGTGCCCCAAAGGTGGTAATGCAAGCAAGGTGGTGATGCCACTGGACACCTGCAGGGCCAGAGGTCAAGGAGCCACAGAACTGCAAGGCGAGGCTGCCCTCCTCACCACAGCTTTTTAATTTTGCAACATGGTTCCCATAAAAATATACTATGCATTTTATCACTGTTATTTTTAAGCAAAATAATATTGTTAAAATTTGTTTTAACTTCAAATAAGGCAAATACTGATAGATATCACCTAAATAAACAGAAGATCTTTGGGGCTCTCAATCTGTAAGGAAATTAAGGCATTCTGACACCCAATACTTCTGAGAACAGGTAATGCTAAACAAGGGAATTATTTCTGGACATAGATATCACTTAGAAGGCTTGCCTCCTGTTCTACCCTCCTGTGTGTGGGTGGGGAGGTCACTTATGTTCACTGTCTAAACTAACACTGATGTCAGATTACCAACAACTTGTTAATCGTTTTAAAGAAGACTTTAAAACAAAAACCATTTTAATTACATTGGAGTTAAAAATGAACTTAGGAAAGGTAGGACTCCTTTTTAAAAATAATACTTTGCAGCCACTCTTACCTCTTGTACATGAAGGGGAACTGGCAGCAGCATTAGCAGTCACAGATTCCTTTGGATTATTATTTTTTACCACTATTTCACCCTAAAAAGCAAACACATTAGACCTCATCAATGAAATGCAAATCAGAACGAGGAAATATCACTACACACCTATTTAAATAGCCAAAATCCAGAACACTGACAACAGGAACTCATTCATTGCTGGTGAGAATGAAAAGTGATACAGTCACTTTAGGAAACCATTTAGCAGGCAGAACCATTTTAGAAAGACCTTGAGTCCGGCTCTCTCCCTGGATTTGAATTCAGAAATAAACTTCTTTCTACCAGTAAAAAAAAAAAAAAGAAAGAAAGAAAGAAAAAGAAAAAGAAAGAAAGAAAATCATTTAGCAATTTCTTATAAAACTAAACATACTTTCACCGTATTATTTAACCATTGTACTCCTTGGTAATTACTCAAAGGAGCTGAAAATGTATGTTCATACAAAAACCTGCACAGCGAAGTTTATAGCAGCTTTATTCATAACTGCCACAACTTGGAAGCATCCAAGATGTTCTTCAGTGGGTGAACGCATAAATAAACTGCGATACATTCACACAGTAGAATATTAGTGGGTACTAAAATGAGTTATTCAGCCATGAAGAGACATAGAGGAACCTTAAATGCACATTACTAAGTGAAAGAAGTCAATCTGAAAATGCTTCCTACCATGAGTCCAGCCATGCAACAGTCTACGGAGTGTTGGCAAAACTACGGAGACGGTAAAAAGACCAATGGCTGCCCGGGGTTGGGGAAGAGGCTGGCAGGTAGGGCACAGGGGGCTTCAGGGTAGTGAAACTACTCTGCCCCACACTGCAATAGTGCACACATGTCCTTATGCATCCCCCTTCAGCCGAAACCACCCCCAGAAGATACAGCACCAAGAGTAATGCCTAATGCAAAACAGGGACTTTGGTTGACAATGGTGTGTCAATGTGGGTTGCTCAACTGTTAACAAACAAGCACTCCAGAACAGGATGTTGCCAGTGGGGGCAGCTGTCCATATGTGGGAAAGGGGCATTTGGGAACTCTCTGTGCCTTCCTCCCAATCTTACTGTGAACCTAACACTGCTCTAAAAACTAAAGTCTATTAAAAAAGAAAAGCCAAAGCAGTTGTTTTCTATTTCAAATTCAAAGTAGTCACTGTTTTTGTTTGTTTTTGAGTTGGGCTCTCACTCTGTCACCAGAATAGAGTGCAGTGGAACTATCAGGGCTCACCACAGCCTTGACCTCCTGGGCTCAGATGATCCTTCTGCCTCAGCCTCCTGAGTAGCTGGGACCCTAGGCATGCACCACCAAGCCGAGCTAATTTTTTTGTTGTTATACAAAATCTCTCTAAGTCTCTATGTTGCCTAGGCTGGTCTCCAACTCCTGGGCTCAAGCAATCTTCCCACCTCAGCTCCCAAAGTGCCAGGTTTACAGGCATGAGCCACTGCGCCTTGTCTCCAATTGAAAGTCATCATTTAATTTTAAAAGACAGCTTCCCTTGCCATTCGTGAAATCTGCAAATTATATGCTAATTAAAATCTCCAAAAGTTGAAGTACACAATGTGAAAAGCCAACTTCCTCCTGCTAAATTTCACTCCCTAGAGAAATAAACACCCCACTGTCTGCAGCTTAGCTGGTCTCCTTCTACTTCTTTGCCTTCAATATGCAATCTGTGCATTGTCTGGATCCCCAGTAATGGGATTTGGATTACCAGTAACAGAATCACACCACACAAACTATCGTGCAACTTTTTCAAGCTAACACACCGCCAACACCTTTCCCAGCCAGCACAGACGCGCCACTTGATTCTTAAAGCCACAGAGCTTCCGCATAAATGTGGAAGCCATCATTCCCATGTCCACATGCCAAAGCCCAAGGCAGGCTGCCAAATGTCCAGAAACACGTACACTGTGACGCACGCCCTTTTATGAGGGCCGAGAGCTGCCTCACGTGTTGTAATGACACTATGTGCGTGGGGGTGAGTACATGAAGACTCCTCACCGTGACCAAGAGCACCAGAGGTCACAGCAAGATTCGAATCCATAAAGCAGACAATGAAACTTAGACAATGCTTAAATTCATGTGCTTCACAAGTTTATTCAATTGCCATTTCATTACGTCTGAGTCCAGCAAAAAAACATGATTAAAACACAACTCGTTCTTTTAGAAAACATGACTTTTATGCTCATCAAAGCCAATAAAAAACTAGAAATGGCTCACCTATTCAAGAACGGCTAAGTAAGTATACATACCAGTATGAAACTCAATGCAGCAGTTGTTTTCAAAATATATTTAGAGAAGGAAAGAATGACAAAAATGTTCTTAAAAATTCATACTTTTCTGCCAGGCACAGTGGCTCACAGCACTTGGGGAGGCAGAGTAATTCCAGCACTTTGGGAGAAGAGTCAAGAGGACTGCCTGAGCTCAGGAGTTCGAGAACAGCCTGAGCAACAGGCAAGACCTCATCTCTACAATAAATCAAAAAATCAGCTAGGCGTGGTAGCATGTGCCTGTGGTTCCGGCTACCTGGAAGGTTGAGGAGGAAGGATCACCTGAGCCCAGCAGGTCAAGGCTGGGGTGGCTAGGAGCGTGCCACTGTACTCCAGCCTGGATGACAGAGTGAGACACCAACTTAAAAAAAAAACAAAAAACATATTTTTAATCCCAAATTAATTTTTAATCCATACATATTTATAATCCCAAATTGAGGGGCACCCCCTGCAATAACCAAATGGGCGATTTACACAATGATTAAGTGCTACGCATGGTTTTCTCTTGGCTGTACAATTTTAGACAAATATTTTTTTTTTTAAGATTTTTCTGTCATCTATAGACACTACTAACGTCATCAGGGAAAATGGTTTCTTTTAGAAGGAAAATCAACATTTAAAAAGCCCACATGTAATCTAAGAGTTCTGTGAATATACGACCGAGCCATAGCTCTAACTGCCACATGTGACAGGAGGCTGTGACAGAAAGCGTCAGCCCAGCTCTCGCCCATCCACGGCTTGCACAGCATCCTCTACAGCTTCTGGGTGCTCATGAGACTCTGCCCATCATGGGGACAGGGAACCCCATAACTTCCCAACCCCTGCACAGACCCCACTGGGGGTCCAGGAAGCCGGCACATGTCCACCGACCGAGCTGTGGTTCTCAGACAGCCATCAGTCCTCTTGACTTTGCACAGCTGGCAGGAAAATCTAAGCCACCGCAGCTGAGGATCCCATGCGGGAATGCAGTGCAGCAATAGACCTTCTGGACATGGCAGGCCATGACTCTGGGCCTTCAGGCCCTCACATCCAGGAACCCAAGAGAAGTCCAAGGACAAGAGACCAATCTCTTTGCAATTCCAGAGGTAAGCAAATGCGTAAGGTCAGTTTTCTTTCTTTTTTCTCCCTGACTTCCTACCAGCATGTACCCCACCTCTCCCTTCAGTGGAAATGTGTCAGAAGCCATTTTAAGGACTATTAACCAGACACCATTTTTTCCCTAGAAGTCTCAAGTCAATCCATTTGAGGAAAATGCCTTAATGTGGTGGACTAACTTGGAGACCAATGTTGAATACAGTGTAATTTAAAACTATTAAGCAGTAAACGGAGTCATTCTACTGCAATAACTTTCGTTGAATTCACAGTATCATTAACAAGACAAAGATGTAGATAAAAAATCTGGAAAACTTGGAAGTTAAACTCTGCAGTTATTATTATTATTATTATTTTTTGAGTTGGAGTCTCACTCTGTCACCCAGGCTGGAGTGCAATGGCATGCTCACGGCCACCACAGCCTCAACCTGCTGGACTCAGGCAATCCTTCCCCTCAGCCTTCCCAGTAGCTGGAACTACAGGTGTGTGCCACCACACCCAGCTAATTTTTTGATTTACTATAGAGGTGAGGTCTCACCAAGTTGCCCAGGCTGGTCTTGAACCCATGGGCTCAGGCACTCCTCTTACCTCGGCCTCCCAAAGTGCTGGGATCATAGGCGTGAACCACCGTGCCCGGCCCACTCTGCAGTTATTAAAATGACTTACAGTAAGCCCACACTTACCATCATGGATAGGTTCTTGGAAACTGCGACTTTCAGCAAAGTGGCATACAAAACCAGTTTTTCTCTCCTTAGCATTATAATGAAACAACTGTGAAGGTGGTCAGAGGACCTGCTGTGGTTTCCCTTAAAGCTGCAGTTTCCAAGAACCTGTTGATGTTAATGGAAGACTTAGTGCATTTCATTTTTTAAAGTCTTTCCCTCTGTATTGTGAAAGTGCCATCAGAATGCAATGCTAGAAGCAGCGTGTTCAAAATGGGCTGTCAAGGCAGTTAGACTCAGCTGGAATCTTTTCCTTCTGAGGCACTACAATACCCTCAGCAACCGGATTTTATGTCAGGCGATTCTTTTTAAAAGAACAGAGAAACTCAGTGTTACAGCCTCACTGTAAACAGTTCAAACAACAGAGATGGTAGCCTAAGTGCATGTCCTCCCCAGCTCTGCAGACTTCCAAGCCCACGTCAGGACTGAATGTATTGTGCTTGAGGTGACAGAATTGACAAGGTGTGCGCTGAGGAGAAAGACAGAGAAAGAGCACAACCCCCACATCACCTGTGACAGCACTGCAGCTGGTTTCACCACCTCTCTTAGAAGAGAAAGGTCGGCCGAGGCGGAGCGGACAGGTCCCCATTTGGGCAGCTTTTGAACCACTGACATAGGATTGCTTTCTGGACCTCGCAATTCAGGAAAATCCAGCCTGCAAAATTCAAACTCAGGCTTGGATGCAGATCCATTTTTTGCAACGATTCTGGATTTCCTGTCTGTTTGTTTATAGCCACCTGTAATTACAGGATTAACAGTAGGAGTAAAAATTCAGTTACTGTTTGATGACTTAAGCAAACACGCAGAGTAGAAAGTCTACTGCTGCTGATGCAACAGTTTGTTGTCAAAACATCCTAACTCTGACTATTGCTGTTAACACTCCTTGTACAAGCATAACACTTCAACGACCAGAATATCAATCTCTCTGGTTGGGCCACCACGCAGAAAAGCCAAAATGCACTGCAAATTTTAGGGTTACAGTCGGGCCCCACTTAACATTTCAGTCTATGATGGACCTCACACTTAACAGTTGCTCCTGAGATTAAGACGCAGCTGGAAAATTCTTACTGCCTAGTGATGACTCGCATGTTTGTGGTGACGCAGCATAAAGTAATCCACTGTGCTGCCAGTCATACAAAAGTGTAACATACAACTATGCACAGGACATAGGACTTGATAATGGCAATAAATGACTGCCACTGGTTTATATGCCACATTTTATCATTATTTTAGAGTATATTCCCACCTATAAAAAAAGTAAACTGCAAAACAGCCCAGGCAGGACCTTCAGGAGATATTCTGAAGAAGGCATGGTGATTACGGGAGGTGACAGCACCAGTCAGGCATGATACTGTCCCTTGAGACCTTCCAGGGGGATAAGTTGTGGAGATGGAAGACAGTGAGATCAACAATCCTGGCCCTGTGTAGGCCTAGGTCAAAGTGTGTGTTTGCCTTAGTTTTTAACAAAATAGTTCCAACAGGAAAAATAAAATTAACAGAAAAAAGCTTACAGATAAGGTCATAAAGAAAGAAAATATTTTTGTCCAGCTGTATAACATGTGTGTGTTTTAAGCCTAAGTATTATTACAAAATGAAAAGGTAACGGTGAGCTAAGGTTAGTTTACTATATTAAAGAAAGACATTTTTTATAAATTTAGCGTAGCCTGGATGTCCAGTGTAGATCAAGTCTACAGTATGCACAGTGATGTCCTGACCTTCACACTCACTCCAGTCACTCACTGAGACTCACGAGAGCAACTTCCAGGCCTGTGAGCTCCATTCAGAAAGTGCCCTTCACAGGGGTGCCACTTTTTATCTTGTATTTCTACTGTACCTGTTCTGTAGCTATATTTAGAAACACAAACAGTTACCATTGTGTTACAGTCCTCTACAGTATTCAGTAGAGTTGCATGCTGTGCAGGTGTGTAGCCCAGGAGTAACAGGCCACACCACAGAGCCTAGGTATACAGTGGGCTACACTAGCTAGGTATGTGTCTGCACACTATAATGTTCACACAATTATGAAATCGTCTAAGGACACGTTTCTCAGAACGTATCCATATTGTCAATGCATGACTGTAATTCTAAAGCTGATGAAAGTTAGCCTAACCTGATTGTGCAGCTGGGCATTTTAACTCATCTTAATAAACATTTTAGAATTTTGCAAATTTAAAAAGACTCTTAAAAAATTTCCTGTAAGTAATAAACTTCCATTTTCAATTTGTTGGAATAAAAGAGGGAGGCAGGTACCATAAAACTCATAACCTTAGCTGGGAGCAGTAGCTCATGCCTGTAATATTAGTTTGGGAGGCCAAGGTGGGAGGCTGCTTGAGCTCAGGAGTTCGAGACCAGCCTTGGCAACAAAGCAAGACCTTATCGCTACAAAAAAAAAAAAATCAAAAAATTATACAGGTGTGGTTGCACATGCCTGTAGCCCCAGCTACTTGGGAGGCTGGGGCAGAAGGATTATCTGAACCCATGAGGTCAAGGCTGCGGTGAGCTGTGATTTTGCTACTACACTCCAGTCTGGATGACCAGAGTAAGACTCTGACTCAGGGGGGTAAAAAAAGAAAAAAAGAAAGCAGCCCATAACCTCTTTCCCATCTTCCCCCGAAATGCAGTGGTGACGAGGTTGGCTGCAGTGTCATGAAGCCCCTCATTTAATTCCAAAGCCAGGGTTACCACAAGTGACAGTAAAAGTGTACTTGTACCAGATGGTTTATGAGCAAAGTCAATGAAAAGAGAAAAATAACCAGGCATGGTGGCTCATGCCTGTAATCCCGGCATTTTGGGAGGTGGAGGCGAGAGCATTGCCTGAGCCCAGGGGTTTGAGACCAGCCTGGGCAACTTGGCGAGACCTCGTCTCTACACTAAATCAAAAAATTAGCCAGGCATGGTGGTGAGTGCCTGTGGTTTCAGTTACTTGGAAGGCTGAGGCAGAAGGATCACCTGGGCCCAGTGGATTGAGGCTGCGGTGGCCATGAGCGTGCCACTACACTCCAGCCTTGGTGACAGAGTAAGGCTCCACAAAAAAAAAAAGAAAAGAAAAGGAAAAAATATATCTACTAAGTAACACAAATCATACATGTAAGGAAAGACCATTTCCAGTAAGAACATAATTACAAAAGTTTCAAGTCATTATATAAACTGGTGATATTTGTGACCAAACAACAGCAAGGAAAACAAAACAAACAAGACAACATGCAGAATCACTGACTTTCGGCCACAGGCTAGAATAGGAGTTTTCAAGTCCAGAACAGACATGCCCTGTGGCAAGAATAAACGGTATCCCCTGAGTAACTCGTATCCAGGTCTGGTATTGGTCTTTTTGAGTCAGAGGCTCCCTGTTACTCAGGCTGGAGTGTAGTGGCATGCTCATGGCCACCGCAGCCTTGACCTGCTAGGCTCCAGCAATCCTTCCACCTCAGCCTTCCAAGTAGCTGGAACTTCAGGTGTATGCCACCACGCCCAGCTAATTTTTTTTTTTATTATTACAGAAATGAGGTCTCACCAAGTTGCCCGGGCTGGTCTCGAAGCCCTGGGCTCAGGCAATCCTCTCACTTCTGCCTCCTAAAGTGCTGGGATTACAGGCGTGAACCACTGCACCCAGCTGGTATTGTTTAGGATGAGATTTGAACCACAGTGACCCTCGCCCACCTATTAAAGGTCCCCGAGCAGAATGAGCATGGTCAAACAACATAGCACAGAGGCCATGGCTGTGATATGCTTTCATTAAGGACATGTTGTGAAGCCTGTGGCCATCACCTACTTGCTATGGGACCTCAGACGAGCTCCTTGTGTGCACCACAGGTTCACAGCGTACTGCGGGCACTTCAGAACCCACAGTGCATCAGGTGCCACACTGCACCCCCGCCCCCCCACCCCTGGAAACACAGGCCTCCAGAAGGGCCCAGAAGTCTGCTGTCCTCAGCTGTGCTGGGCTCCAGGTCTCCCTGTGAGGAACAGCCGGGAGGAGCAAGCCCATAGCAACAGCCACACAGAGAACAGCAGTGTTCCTGGGCGAGAAGGGTGGGCTGGCAGCATAGGTGAGAGCAGGTTACTTTTACCTGACTTCAAGTTAGTCTCAGCATGAATGGACAGATAATGTGACCTTTGAGCCGACTTTATCTCAGACGACAGGGTCCCGCCAGCCCTTCTACTGCCAAACTTCTGCTCATCATAGGTTTTTTTCTCATCATCATAGGCTTTTTTCTGCAGCAAAGAGTAAAAGCCAGCATGAAATACGAAAGCTACCACACTATAAAAGAAAAAGGCTTTAAATAGCAAATTATTAAGTATTCACAGTTCCGGCCTTTTTTTCAAAGGTTGCCTATCACAAGATATGCAATACTTAAATACCATGCACAAATTTACCAGTTCTTTACATTTCAAATGTTAAAGAGATCAACTCAAGGAAGGGCACATCAGAAATATGGTGCTCACTCACCTTAAACAGAGCTTTCCTTTCCTGCGGGAAGGGGCACGTGTGCTCACTATGGGCCTTCGCTGGTTGAAAACCTCGGTGACAACTGGCTCGGCTATAGTCACACGGGAAGCCAGGGGTTGAGCACACACTCTGTGCAGGGTCCAGAGCATAAGGAGAGTAGGCTTGAGGGCGGAGAGCTGCCTCGGAAGGCATATACTGGGCCGGGAAAGCTGGCGCTCCAAAAGCCAAGTCTTCGGGGTATATTTTCTGCCTAAACAAAAAGTGTGGATGGCAACGGCAGATTTCATATTACAAACCAAGAAACCTGACATTTTGCAATATCCTAGTACCCAGGTCTGGTATTGGTCTTTTTGAGGCAGAGTCTCACTCTGTTACCCACTATACTAATAATTTAAACATTTTAATACTTTTTAGCTCATCATTCTAGCACTGAAATCTTCCTAATCAAAAGCCAAATAAAACCTCTGAGTGTTTCTTTCTCATACTGCAAAGAAAGACGCTGACTCTACTTCTTCACAAATGAGCCACAGGAGACATCATCAGAGCCAGAAGACCCTCCATCCTGATGCCAAGCATTTGAGAAAGCTGTTTGCAAGCCTGGCCACATCAGCCTGGAGACCCACCCTCTCTTCAGGAGCAGCAGCCAACAGCCTGGAGCGCCTGCCTCACAGGGCTGTGGGCTCCTACAGACGGTCGGCAGCCCTTGCCTGCACCAAGCCCACCATGACATCCCATGCTCCAATTGGGCTGCAGAGGAACGGAAATGTTGCACAGTGCCACAGTCAGGGACAACACACCCTGCTGACAATACAGACGCCATCTCTGAAAAATGTTATTGCTTCAATTTGCCTCAGTTCAGCTGTTGGACTAAACCAAAACTTAACATTGAGTTTTTTTCTTTTCGGCACATCTAGTATATGGCTAGAGGTTTCAACCATTTTCTAAGAAAGCCGATACAATGACAAGATGCTAAGCAACAAGTTAAAATAAAAATCATAACCTCCTCATTCCCACAAACACACAGCAGCAGAGGCACCAACCAGAACACTGCAAGATAGGAAACCCAAACCTGATCACAATACACCCTGTGAGAGCTCCAAACTGTCTTGCTGTCTGGAGATCTGAACACAGGTACCCTTGACTAAAAGCGCTACAAGTGAGAGACACTGAAGAAATCAGGGGGTGGCCATAGCAGGCCCTGCAAGAACACTGAGGCCACAACACTGGCTACTTTCATTTCAACCCCAGTACTGGTTATGCGCCGCCTTGTACCAGTGTACAGAAAACACTCATCTGCATTTTATCATACATTTAGATCTTATGAGATCTTTTATTGGCAGGAAATCAATTCTAACAAGGAAACAATCCCAATTAAAAACCAAACAAACCCTTTTCACTGACCTCCTGTCTCCTAGCACTGCCCCCAACACAACCCATCCCACCGCCTACATGGTCCTGGGAATGCTATACTTTATTTGGTTTGTGGCTCAGCAACTAGTGGGAGGTTTCAGGTGGAGGTGAAAAATCGGTTCTTCATAAGAGAAGATGAGCAAAGATGGATGGATGGCAAAAGAAAAAGAAAAGGAATACCCGAGTCTAAAACATAAACAGACAAATGAAAAGTAGCTAAAACAAAGAGGGGCAGGGTCCAGGGATGGTTTGGAAGGCTGCTATCACCCAGAGAATGTTCATCCCTGAGTCAGAGGACCCTGGCTGGGATCTTGGCTCTGCCACAATCTAGTCTTCCACTTTGGACAAGCCACCTGGGTTTCTGAGCCCTCACTGCTCCTTCTTCCTCTGGAAAGTTTGTATTTTCCGTTTCCACCTGGTGCAAACATAATTACGTGCAGAGAACAACAAACAACACAAAATATCAGAGACACAACCCACAGCATCTGATGTGGCCCCAAAGGCTTGTCTGGAACACTCCAGAAGCTGAGTGGTGCAGACGACCCTAAAGCCCACAGTAACACACCTGCTGCTCACTCACTGCCCTGCCCTGTCCCATCCCCTCAAGCCAACCTGCTGGTGTACCTGTGTGTTACCTGCTGGTCTCCTGGCTCCGCTTCCCCTGCCAACAGTCCCTAGTCTGCAGGGACCTCCTTTCTGCCTCTTCCTCCTGGCACCTGTTGGGTCTGGCCCTCCCCTCCCGTGACCCGGACTGTGAACTCCACCCTGTCCTTGCTCTCACCGGACTCTGAGGCTCCTCCTGCCTCTTTCCCTGGCGGCACCTTCTCCTCACCCCCAACTTGCCAATGAGGCTCATTCCGAGTGGGAACCTCTCATCTCCTGGCTCAGACTTCACATATTCCAAATCAGCCAGCAGCTTCAGCCACTCCAGGCCTCCACTTCCAACCTGCAGCCCGCTTCTGCTTACCACAGCACTTTCCCCAACTCAGCACACACAATTTCCAAACGCAGTACCTGGTGTCCAAACAAGGCCCACGCTCAGCTTCTGTGCTCACCAATGAGCTCTCAATTCTTCCCACATATTCAGCGGGAGACCTTCATAACATCTTTCCCACCAAAACCTGTATGGACGGGCAAGGAGCCCTTTCCCTCAGTAGGTCTCGCGTGTGATTCTTCATCGTCTCCAGCGCCTGGAACCTGGTCAGAGCCCTCAGAAGCTCCTCTTTCTTAAGAGTCTAACCAGAATTCGGGAGCCATGATCATGACCCCGTCAAAACCGCAAAAGTTTCCCAATTCCTGCCCAGAAAACCTCAGCCTTCCAGCTGCACTCTGTAGGCTTCCCACCCAGGCAGCTTCCCCTGACAATGTCCCTTTATTCCTCCACTCGCTCCCAAACATAGCACATGGTCCCTTCAGTCAGGCCCAGACCGGCAGGGGAGCCATGCCTCCTTCGCTCACCGATGTGACCTGAGCCATCAGCTCAGCCAACAGTACATGGGCATTGCTAGGCCGTGTGTTAGCGCTTTTCATAGCTGATGGGTTTGAACTTAAAAGCATTAGTTGGTGCTTACTGGATTTTGAAGCATACTGCAAAGTGCTAAAAACATGCAATTCCCTGTTGATAGCCACAGCAGTTTTGGAGCCCACCACAATGAAACTCAAGTCAGAAGAACCAAATGCTACTTCTGGCTCTGATGCCACCTATCTGAATCAGTATGGACAAATGCTTCTTCTGGTCCCAGTGTTTCAGACGTTAAAATAACATCACACCGACCCAGCAATCTCCCAGACTGTGAAAAGCATGAAGAAGTATAAGTACACCACACACAAAACGCACCATCCTCATGCACATGTTACACAGGATTTGTCACAAAGGCGGTACTATGACAATGGACATCACTAGGAAGAGAACTTATTTTGTTTGCACAGACTTGTTTGCTCACCACATAAGTCAATAATTAGTATTTTCCAAACATGGCAAGTGCTGTATGTATTTCAGACCACATCCACTGGCATTTCTTCGTCTTGGTCTCTGACGTACATTTGGAGACCGGTATGTCTATTCTCATCTCCATCAGTTCAAGTCTATGTAGGACTGACAAAAAGAGGAGCACAGCTCCTGTGTCGCTTCCTCCTTCAGCATCCGTGCTTCCCACAGAGTAGTCAGTCTGCCAACAACTAATTCCAAACGAGCAAATGAAGACTCTCTGAGTACACTGCTGAAGGTTCTGGATGGCCAAATTCCGTGATAGGCTACTATAGCTCCTTTAAGGAAAGACGAGGGCGGGGACTACAGAGATAACTGGGGTTGCTACCCAGTGGGATGAATAAGAAGAAGAAAGAGTTCTGTTTCAGAAAATCCAACTCCTTTCATCACGGCAGCATGAGATCTCCATTTAAACAAAATCTGACCACAGCAATGCAATTTTTAACCTATATTAGATAACTATCTAGAAAGTCAATTCTCAACTGCATAAGCCTCATCATTTCATCTCTACTTTAAAGGTTTTTTTCCTTCTAACCCTTCACCTTCAATTTAATGCCCTCTTTATCCTTAATTGTTTTCTTGCCAGGTGTGAATACTGTGAGGCTACCTTGTCCTTGATGACAATTAAAGATAAAAATTTAAAAATCAAAGTTAAAAAAGGTTAAGGGGTTAATGAACTTTTAGAGTTCAGCCCCGCACATCCTCAAGTCCACTCACATTACTGCCAAAATGTTGTTTTAGCTACATGAATGAGTTCCACCATGTTGTATTTTGTTATGTAAGACACCCAAGGTAGGGAACAATTCAAATGATACCTATGCCAACCTCCCCTTAATAAAGGATGAAATCACAATGGAAAAACTTAATAGTCCTACCAAACACCAAATTCTAGCACATAAAAGCTGGACTTCAATTTCAACTTTGGTCAAAAATTCAACTTCCGATTATTTCCGAAATAGACAATTAATGATTTTCTTAATCATTCCAATTTTCATTGTTACAAATACAATTCTAGATTGTACTTGCAGTACAAACTATTTTCAATCACACAAAGAAGGCACACACACAAAAGGAAAAAAATGTGAACCATATTAAAGCACGAGGACTCTTACATAAGAACTAAAGCTGACGTAGACCTTAAAAATAGATCAAGAAAGGAGGGAACTAGAAGTTCAGGATATAACATAGCCATTTTGAATCAGCACAGCCATTTTACTTGGGCCTCAACCCTTGACATTTCCTTGATACACAGCTTGCACGCTCTTTTACCCCATAATCATTAACAAGAAAAATACTTCAGTTTTAGAAACCAATGACTACACAGAACTGCTTAAGCATGTCCAGCCTTGCTAACTATCTATCTTTTAGGCATTCGAATTGATACATGGTTATTAGCCGCCCTTTGTTGACCTCCAGCACCATGACAACCTCCAGCCCACCACCTGAGGTCATG
>CAUYQG010266813.1:0-13089 GCA_963574415.1 Tarsius wallacei
TGCTGTTCTTTCAGTCATAATTCCCTAAATAACTGTGAAGCAGGAACCAAACTGAAAACAGAAGGCCAGATTGCCAACAGCACCTCTCTAAATACTGTTTGGGGTAAGTGAGCAGTGGTGTGTGTCCAGTCAATGCGTGCAGTAAATTATGTGAAACATCACGCCCAAGGGTCCCATGTGACCATAGAGGGAAGAGCGCAGTGCGTATCTGAAGGATCTCTCTGCTCTGGAAGGTTTAAGCAAAGTTCAAGCAAAATTGGCTCCCCAGCGGATAATCTTAAATCAAAATCGGGATGCCACAGGCTTGATTCATGCGACAATAAAACCCTGTGAGTCCTGACATATATGGACACATTCTTGGGTTCCCAGTAATTCTTCTTCTGCTCTTTCTTCTAATGGCATCAACTCCCCTTGGGTCATCTTCACATCCCAGCAGTTCCTCTAGAAAAGCAGAATTGCAGGAGAGATTTTAAAAAGCCGTCATAGAGTGCGTGTCTTTAAAATACTTGAATGTTTCCTAGAATGCTGATTAGGAGGTAAACCTAATATCAGCCTCGAGACCTCAGCCAAGGATACACTTTCTGGCTCCTCTATTTTTGTCATACAAACTCTGAGATGATCTGCCACACCAAGTCGCCTAGAGGGATTGACATTGAACTTTCCAGCAAAGGTATACTAGAAGTAATCTATCCTATCCACCTAATTCGATGCTATATCCATCAGCTCAGCCTTCCGTAACAAAATGCCACAGACTGGGAGCCTTCAACAACAGAAATTTATTTTCTCATTATTCAGGATCAAGCTGCCAACAGGATTCATTTACGGTGAGGCCTCTCTACTCGGCCTGCAGACGGCACCTTTTCTCTGTGTCCTCACACGGTCTTTCCCCTGCATGCACACACTGCCTCTGGTGTCTCTCACTATTGAATTCGGGCCTCACCCTTATGACCTCCCTTAACCTTAACTGCCTCCTTAAAGGTCTTATCACCAAATATGTTGGGTCAGGACTTCCACATATGAATCTGAGGAGCCCAACGCAACCCATAACAAACCCATGTTTATTGAGACTCCAATAAGAGGAAGTTATAGTGCTAGACCCAGAAAATACAGAAATGAATGTCTTCATCGGCCCTGGACTCAAAAAGGACACACCTTCATGTGGAAAGATCCACGTGTGCACAATTATCTAGCGTGAAAATGCAAACCTTGGCATCTAAGCGAGTGATGAGATGCTCTAGAAGAGAAAGGACCAGTGGGTGAGTTTAAACAATGGGTGCAGTATGGTCATGTGTCCTTTGGAATGACCTTTCAAACAACAGCGTGGAAGGTAGACTGGGGTACCGAGACTGGAAGCAAGGTAGAAAGTTAATAGAATCTTTCCATCTCCAGAAGCTAAAGAGAAAGAAAGCTTCAGATAAAACCATAAAAATATAGTTGAAGACAAGAGGACAGATTGGAGAGACTTTTTTTTTTTTTTGAGTCAGAGTCTCACTCTGTCACCCAGGCTGGAGTGCAGTGGCACGCTCACAACCACCACGGCCTTGACCTGCTGGGCTCAGGTGATCCTTCCATCTCAGCCTTCCAAGTAGCTGAAACTACAGGCATGTGCCACCATGCCCAGCTAATTTTTTAGTTTTTATTGTAAAAATGAGGTCTCGCCAAGTTGCCCAGGCTGATCTCGAACCCATGGGCTCAGGCAATCCTCTCACCTCGACTCCCAAAGTACTGGGATTATAGGCATGAGCCACAGCGCCCAGCTGAGAGATTTTTAAGAAACAAAAGCTAGTGAACTGGGGAAAATTGATTATTTCTGTAATTAGTTTTCATTTTTTTTAACTTTTCTCAGTCGGGTGTAGTGCCTTATGCCTGTCATCCCAGCACTTTGGGAGGCTGAGACAAAAGGATCGCTTGAGACCAGGAGTTTGAGACCAGCCTGGGAAATATAGTGAGACCTTGTCTCTACCAAAAAAATTTTAAAAATTAGCTGGGCATGGTGGCACATGCCTATAGTCCCAGCTACTCTGGAGGCTTAGGTGGAAGGATCACCTGAGCCCAGGAGATCAAAGCTATGATGAGCCATGATGATGCCACTGCACTCCAGCCTGGGTGACAGAGTGAGATCCCGACTCAAAAAAAAAAAAAAATTAACTAATTAAATAAATTTTTCTCAATTCACTTATGCAGTTAGCATTTCCACATCTTCTTAATTTGTATCTCTATTAATATCAGTAGCAAAATAACTTTAGTTTAATCTAACTTGCTTTTTAACATACTCTGATAGCCTTTCCCAAGTTTATACAAAAATATACTTTAATTTTACATATTTAGACATGTTAGATATTGTCAGTGGGTATAGAGAGTAAAGACTTAGTAATAGATGCCAACAGCCTTAGCTATCAACATATTCCTTAATATGTCCTTAGAAATTACATCTCAAAGTTAACCTGCAACCTCTTATCTACTCTCAAAGCCAAAAATAGTTGGCCACCCTTATGTCCTTCTTTGGTGTCCATGATACCACCATTCTTCTGGGCATCCACTTCTATGCCTTGGAACCACCACAAACTTCTCCCCTGATTCTTTGCACAGTTAGTCATAGATTCCTGCAAGCCTTCCTTTAGATTCTGAAGTTTAAGATACCTTTCGTATTTATCCTTTTATTTCCAGGCCCCATCCTCAACACCACCAGTATTCTTCCAATCCAATCTGCTTGCAACAGTCACATAGACATTACAGAGACCTGAGTCCCAGGGTAAGGCCTCCCTGCCTCCCTCTGGCAGAATTAGCACCTTCTCCTAGAGACTGCATCATAATCATCAGTGTGTGTGTGTCTCCCTCCCTCCTCAGCACAGGAGCCAAATCTTGTTCAATCAAACCCACACCACGCAGTTTCAGATCTTGTGTGTTTTGTGTTTGCCAAATAACTGAAGAAGAGAGTCCTCATGCTAAGAGAGTGTACATTAGCGACTACATTAAATTTAGTGTTGCAGAAGGATGTGTTGTTTCCTGCTCCCATGTAAAGTACTTGAGCGCCAGGCCAAGGCATTAAATTTATTTATACCCAAGAGTACTTGAGGCAGTGCCTTGGACCTGGTAAACAGCTAGGTGATGCTTGTGTTTGAAGTAAGGCATTATCTACTCACCTGCACAAACTGGGACCCAGTAAAAACCAAAACACATTTCCTTTGTTCCCCTAGATGAATAAGTTCCATCCAAGACATTATATAAATGGCTATTTCTCAGATGCTTTTCCAAAACGTACTGAGCCAATGTGAAGAATCGACTAGTCCCTGAACCCTATAGGGCTTCCATCCCCAGTTTGCTTGGGAGCAAAAAATGAAAGGGGGAATCTCATCATTGCAGAAGCCAAACTTAAAAGCTGAGCTCGACAGCCAGAGCCAACTAACTCTCCTGTCTTCTTTGAAATGTTGTCTTGCTCTGGCTCCTAAAAAGCAAATGCCATCAGCCAGTTGCCAACTGCCCAGTCACCCGATCATTTCAGAGCCAAATAGTTAAGCAATGGGAATGGAAAATAAGCCCCGTCCTCACCCCACTCCCGCTCCTTTTCTTCAAACTGAGAATCTTTATTT
This sequence comes from Tarsius wallacei, assembly GCA_963574415.1. Taxonomy (NCBI): domain Eukaryota; kingdom Metazoa; phylum Chordata; class Mammalia; order Primates; family Tarsiidae; genus Tarsius; species Tarsius wallacei. The sequence goes on from CAUYQG010266813.1 coordinate 3,591, forward strand.
ATATGAGTTGCCTTCGCTGAGAGAGGCACAAGCCATAGGGAGGAATATTAAAGCAACTCTAATATTTTACAGGTTGCCTTTGCATTGTAAGAAGCCATATTTTAACTCAGTCCTGTTGAAAATACCAGACTAGGTTTACATGCAGCAAAAGGGAGCACAAGGATTCGATGCAGTATCCAAGGAGCTTATTCAGAACAATGATAAAACATGTATCACGTGCGTCCTTGGTATATCAGGCACCACATCAAGTGTTTTATAAATGTTTCATCCTTGTGTGCATATTCTACCACTGAAAGCTCACAACAATCCTAGGACAATTATTCCTACGTATGGATAAGAAAACTGAGGTCGGAAGAGGCCTACTCTCATTCTCAAGTTTATGCAACTAATAAACCGGTGTAGCTAGAGTGAACCCACTTATGTCTGATGCCCAGACCTTCCATCCTTACCATCACTCCTGCCTAAGCTTAACTGGGAAACTCAAATTCAATGGGTAATTGTCAAGGTGGCCAAAAGGACTCAAAGTCACAGGATAAACATGCTGCATCTTCCTGGAGCAATTTTACTCAATGGCAAAGTCATTATATATATGTGTTAGTATGTTAAAACAGATACATGTTGGTGGAATGTACGTCACACACATTTTTTAAATGAAACAGAAGTCACCAGAATTGTCTCTTTCGAAATGGGGGTTGATTCGAGTGTCTCAAGACTTTGCCTCCTTTCTTCCCCTCCCACTCCCAGGAGTATGTTGGGGGTTCCATGCTTCATTAAAAAGCTCAGGTGTGACCCAGACAACTGTCCACATGAGGAGATACATTCTAGGGGCAGAGGCACGGGGGCAAGACATGACAGTGGCTGGTTTTATTTAGGTTCACCGCTCATGTTCATAGAACAATGGCCTCCAAGCAGGGGGTGGAGGATTGAATACCAAAGCTTCCATTACCAGGTGGAGTCATAGGCAAGAACTGAGTAGAAGAGTCAGATAAAATCAGAAAGAACACAAGAGTCAGGGAATCCAAAGCTGGAAGAGTACCAGTAACTTCCCCTCAGGTTCCAGGTTCAGGATCTGCTGGAAAGTTAATAATAATAATAATAATAACAATAATAATAAATAACTGGAAAAAGAGAAGCAGGGGAGAGTTGTTTGTGGTATTGGTGCTTAAGTATCTTACCAATTATGGGGGAACCGCCTGAGTTTAGTTCATTCTTAAATGTCTTACCAATTATAGGGAACCACCTGAGTTTAATCTTGGTCAATATTCCCGTTTCATTGTCATTGGTTGCCTGAACCAACATCTAAATCTTTGCCCTGTTTGATGAACTCCTTACCATTTGAACCTTGGTGGGAGGCAGAAATGAATCCCACCTGAGAATCTGGAAATGCCAGCTCCTGGAATATACGACCTCAACTCTGCTGATCAAACACATCTGCACAGAGGCACCTGCTATCCTTCCTGCTCCTGTCAGGACTGCCTCGGGACTTGAAGCTGGCCTGGGCTGAAAATGAAGTCTGCCAGACAGTAGATCTAGCTTTAAAAATCTGAAAGACTTTTTTTTATCCAGTCCAGCTTCGATGGGCAACATGGTTGGTTCCATGTTTTTGCTATTATGAATAGAGTTGCAACATACATACATGTGCAAGTATCTTTTTTGTAGAATGATTTGAGTTCCTCTGGGTATATTCCCAATAGGGGAATTGCTGGGTCACGTGATCTATCACAGAAACAAAGAACAGAGTACCATATGTTCTCACTTATAAGCAGAACTTGAACAATTATCATAATACTATAAGAAAGGGATTGGCAGTTGTGGGAAACTGTCAGGGGAGAGGGGGGTGGAATTGGCAGTTGAGGGAAACTGCTAGGGGAGGGAGGGGCCTACCTCATCAACAAGGGTACCTGCATAATCAACATCTGTATACCTCACCCTGAATTGTACCCCACATCTTTATAATAAAAAAAAAATTTTTTTTAAGCTGAAAGACGCAAATATCAGGCAGAGGTAGCTATTTGATGATGGTCAAGAAATAAAATTTTTGTATAAAATCAAAAGGTCTTAGAAACAGCCATGAGCATCCAGCCAATCCATACATTTTGCCTGTGGATCTTACCTAGTGACTGATCAGCGTCCTCAGGAGCTTCTGAGAAGTCAACGTGATTAACAGCCCAAGAGGACTTTTTTCTGTGCTCCTCTACCTCCATCTAGGGGAGAAGAGAGTAAGCTGCAACCCTGACTTCCCTGTGATTCACAATCAGCGCAGGCCTTTGAGTCTACAACTGCAGGTCTGTTCAGGATTTTGTGGCTGGAAAACACTCCTGCCTCTCATGAGGTAAAGTATCCCTTGACCTACAGAAAACCAATATCTTGAGGGATCCGTTTGGCTCAGGGCTGGAGTTGTACATTCTGAACAGGCTAGTTTAGTGATGACTCGTAAAACTGGGTTTGTATTTATGGTATTTCCTATTGACAGCTCTACCTCTAAAATATTTTGATACCACCAGGAGTGTTTGCTGCACTGCAGCACAAAAAATAATAATAAAGCACAAGGAATTGATATAAGAAATAGAAGCTCTTGTTAACAAATATGTGTGGTTCCAAGTGTTCTCTGCCTTTTAACTTGCACAGAGGTCGAACATGGTACAATATGGGGCAATGGAGAATCAAGTGAATTTTTGAGCTTAGGAAATCTTATGACCATCTGGTTAAGTGAAAATAAAGCAGAGCTAAGGAAAGACAGTAGATATTGCCCAAGGAATGTATTTCTGGGTCAGACTCACCGGTGCAGATTACATGCAGCTAAGACTGTAGCTTGGTCTCCTTCTCTCCTTTCCCTCAGGGTCATTCCACCTGCTTATCCAGCCCTTCCCTCCTTCCCCGGATTGACTGTGGCTTTGGTTATGGACAAAAAGTTACCTTTTGCAATGACGAAATTACTAAAACCTAGAATCACAGAATGGGGAAGAAAAATATATATATTTGCCGAACCTCTAATTCCATTTCTCTTATTCAATGAGTAGGACCTAGGTATTTTCAATTACTCACCTACTATGATAGTCACAAAACCAGTTAGCCACAGAGCCACTGGAAGACCACCTACAGCAAATCTTAAACACTCTGAAAACAAGGAAGGGCTGTCAAAGGGTAAAGGTGGCCGCAGGTAGCAACGTGCATCAACACATGTCCATATGTTTTGATTTAGGGAAATATCTTTTTAAGGAGCAATGGCGATCGGTCTTTCTTTCTTCATTTTTTTTTCCATATGTCAGTTTCTGCCCTGAAGAAATGCCCTCGGGAAGCTGGCCTCCACGCCTGAAGAAGCCCACAGAGTGGTAGGTATTACTCCTGGGGAAAAACCACAGAGCATTGGCCCATCTGAAGACATGCAGATTAAATATGTTGAATTCTATGCTGTCCAAGCAGACTGCTCCTGAAGGTCACATTCAGTTCACGCTAACCGGGTGGCTGGCACTGGTTAATGGTGTCACTGAGGCAGATTTTCAGAGTAAGGCTCCCAGAGCGACTATCAGCGAATCGTTCTCCATCATGGTGTTGGACATTGTCACCAATTCTCAAGAAAACCTAGTTCTCCTGCACACATCCTCTCTAAATCTGGGTTGAAGAGGAATGATGAAAAGAGGAGGGAAGCACAGCATAAAGGGCCAAACACAACAGTACAATTTTTTTAAGTATCTCTCCCAGGTAGACCGAGTCCACGGGAGAATAGAAACCGTAAAACAGGGTAAACTCGAACATCGTTTCTACCCCATTATCATTCCATTCAGCCCACACTTTATGTGCCATCTGGAGACTTGTGTAATTGATTGCCACAGGACATAATTATTTCAAAAGACAATTAATTTGATTACCAGCAATGAAGTTTTTATCTATGCAAACTAGGAGAAGGACAATCTGATGAAGGAAGTAATCAAGTTTCCAAAATCAGAATGCAATTATTCCAGCGGGGGTAGGGGGGAGGCTGGAGAGAGGAATTCATCTTTTGGGAAAGACTGGACCGAGAAATACCGTATTTCAGAAATTTGTGGTCACTTCCTCAGCCACCAAGTGGTAATCCTGCCTCCAGAAACCAGACCTTGGACTACCCTGAATGGAAATCTTCTCCTTCTGTGCATAATCTGTTAGAGATTTCATCTATTGATTAACCTAAGGGAAAAAAAGATAATATTTCTGAGCACCTAATGTGTGCCAGGTAACTTGCCAGGTAACTTGCTAGATACATTTCATCTATCCTTTATTTTAATCCTCATCACCAATTCTATAAGTCAGGTTAAGCTGATTAGACCAAGGTCACATAGCTGGTAAGAGTTTGCAACAAGCTAAATAATGAACCCCCTCAAGATGTCTGTATCTTCATCTCTAGAACCTGTGAATGTTACTTTATGTGATTAGATTAGGGATCCTATAGGATAATCCTAACAAGATTATCCTATATTATCCAGGTGGCCCATAGATGAAATCACATGTCTCCTTCTGGGGGGGGATATTTGACTACAGAAAAGAAGGTGATATGACCAGGGAAGCAGAGATTGGGGCGAACTAGCCAGGAGCCAAGGGTGCCAGCAACATCAAGAAGTGGAAGAGTCAAGAAATGAACTCTCCAATGGAATCTCCATGGGGAACCAGCCCTGCTGACACCTTGTTGCCCCCTTAAAATGTATTTTGGACTTCTGACCTTCACAAGTAGAGATCAGAAGTGAAATGAATTTGCACTGCTTTAAGTCACTGGGTGTGTGGTAATTTATTCCAGCAACAACGAAAACTAAGAGATGAAGCCAGAATTCTAACCCAGGTCGACTGGACCCCGAAGCCTATGCCCTTTTTACCCCTTTACGCTGTGATTATGATTAAAGACCCCGGAACTGAGTACACAAAGATTCACATTTTGTCCCAAATGGAACATTTCCAAGATTGAGAACTGAGTATTGAATTGGATGACTGAATTGTTGGTCATCCAATTAAATCATTAGAATCATCCCATTTATTGATTACTGCCAGAATGGTTATAATCCGTTGATTCAGAGAGACAAAAAGATCAAAGATATTTACCTGTAAAATGTAGCTCAAGTCAGTAAATTTGATGCAGATAATTTTTTTTTAAATGGAACTTTGAGCTAAAATACAGATACTGAGCCAAAAGTGTTTTGATGCTTTTGACTTATATTATTCAGAAAACCATGAATTGTATATATCTAAACTTATTCTTATCAAGAATTTTATAGAATTCCATATTGAATTCTCTGGTGGCACTGTCATAGCTGCATAGAAATCTAAAAACCTGGATTCCATCATTAGTATCTTTTCTCTTAATCTGCTCTTCAATTTTGATCAAGACGTCCAACAACTCCGGGCCTCAGTCTGCTCACCTGTAAAACGAGGCAGTGGGTGGAGAGCCTGCCAAGGAGGCTCTAAGTTTCCTTCCAGTTTGAAGATGACATGGCTGCAGGATTCCCACAGCGAGACTTCTAAGTGGATTTCAAGTGTGCTCCTTAACACAAAGTGCCACTAGAGGTCAGATTCAGCCTGGTAATTCTAATCTGAAATGCAGACAGAGCAAAAGCTTACCCTAGATTGAGGCCGTGCCTACCTAGCAGGTCGGCAAGGCACCTACCGCCTTCTGAGCTAATGAATGTTGATCCCGGTGTTAGAGACTAAAATAGGAAAATCTCTGAGACCGGAAATTACATTCGTTCATCTGTCATTTGTAGTTGCCTGATACCGAATGCTTATCTTTCTCTGCTTGCCTGAATGTCATTAATTAAATGTGTCACCTGCAGCTCCAGTGCTTGGTGTCTGCTCCTGTTACTGTGTTAATCAATCGGTTGCACAGAATTGGAAGTTGTGAAAGACAGAAAACGTTACCTGCAGAGTCTTTGTGCACCTAGGTGTCAAGAACATGTGACTGTGTATGTAGCTTTTGACTCACAACACGGAGTTGTGAAGTGTAAACAGCGAAGTGTAAAGGAATGAACACGAGAAGCAGAAGGAACGGGAGGGAGCACACTTCACCTTTGGATACTCGCCTTGTCAAGGCTTCTGATCAGGACCAGCCTCACGGACTGTGAAGTCTGTAGAATTCCACGTTTTGCTGCCACCGTTCCCTGTGTGGTCTCCCCCTCCGGCTCCCTGGCTTTCTCTCGTCTGGACATCCCTTTCAAACCCTACCCTCAGGGGAGAGCCAAAGAACTGGAATGCAATAAGATATAAAACACTGATGAAGTGATTTTACTCTCACTTGCATTTTGCCAGAGAACAATGCCTGTTAAAGAGTGGGGTTCTAAAAGGACGCGTGGAACTATAATCTTCCAGAAAGGTCATCATTTGGGAACAGAACAATGTTTGCAAACTCATCCCGCAGAGCTGAAGTCATAGGCCAAGGGCAGAGGCTGGCCTTGCCTCCTGTGAATGCACACAGCTTGCAATGCTGGTCAGTCCCTTATGGGTTTTTTGTTTGCTTGTTCTTTTAACAAGTACTTACTGCGTATTCACTGCACATGAGGTTCCCAGATGCATAAGATTGCCACATGAGGGCCCAGGGTTTCCTCCTTGCAGGACACAGAAGCAGTTGTAGCCTCAGCACCGTCTCCACGGCAAGACCTAGGGAAGAGGGATTCCTCTCCCTTCTGCCACCTCCCCCATATAGTATCAAATGTGTTTATGATTGGAGCCAGGGGTGGGGGGTTCTAAGAGTGGTGCTAAGAGGATGGATATACAAGGTCCTGACTTGACCACCCAGCTGGTGGCCTCAGATTATTCATCATTTCCAGATGGTTCTGGGGGGAAGACAAGGTGAAATTTCCTGTGGTTATCACTTTAAAAGACCAGAGGCAAGTGATTCTCAAAGCCTCAGGAACCTCTAAACTCCCAGAGTGCTGACATACTAACAATCAGGTTCACAGCCTGACAATCCCGCCCCCAGCTTCCTCTACACGGGATCACCATCATGGTTATGTCTTCCTAAAAACACAGCTGCCACAAGTACTCAATTCTCTTTGACATTTATATCCTCAATAAACAGAAAGACTATCTTGTATGTACCTAGTACTTGGTAGTTTACAGATTAAGAAAAGCCCTTCATCTATCCTGTGGGGTTAAATATTATTATACTGTATATATGCTCCCATTTCATAGATTTCTAGAGTTGGTAGGAGGTCACCCACTCCACCCTCACCTCCACACCTAAAACTTTCACATTGCTTGTCAATGCAATGTCTGGTGCTTCCCAAGCAAACCTCTTCCTTCCCCACCATCCAGTACCCTCCTTTCACAAGTACAACCATTTTACAGATGATAACACTGAGACCCAAATATGTTAGGTGACTCTCTCAGAAGCAGAAGGCAAGAAAGTGAAGAAGCAAAGTGGAGTCTCAAACCAGTTGAGCATTTTTCAATTCTCATTCAACAGCATTCAACACCCTAGTGCTTTCTTGAAGTTTCTCTCTGAACTTCAGTGGCACTCAATTTTTCTGTTTTATCTCAATTTCTCTATTATATCTGATCCCTTCTCATTCTCCTTAAGGATATTGAGATTGGTCAGGCTTAGTCCTAAGGGCTCTTCTTTTCTTATTCTGTGGTCTCTCTTTCATTTATCTCCTTTATTCTCTGTTTTGTTTTTAGACAGAGTCTCACTTTATCACCCAGGCTGTAGTACAATGATATGGCCACAGCTCACTGTAGCTTTGAACACCTAGGCTCAAGCAATCCTCATGCCTCAGCCTCCTGAGTAGCTGGGACTACCGTAATGCACCACCAAACCTGGCTAATTTTTTTGTAGAGATGGCAGTCTTGCTATGTTGCCCGGATGGTCTCAAACTCCTGGTCTCAAGTGATCCTCCTGCCTTGGCCTCCCAAAGCACTGGGATTACAGGAGCGAATCACTGTGTCCAGCCCATCCTCAGGTTTTTTTGTTTTTGTTTTGAGTTGGAGTCTCACTCTGTCGCCCATGCTGGAGAGCAGTGGCATGCTCATGGCTACCCCAGTCTCGACCTGCTGGGCTTAGGTGATCCTTCCGCCTCAGCCTTCCAAGTAGCTGGAACTACAGACACATGCCACCATGGTCTGGCTAATTTTTTGTGATTTATTGTAGAGACGAGGCCTCACCAAGTTGCCCAGGCTGGTCTCAGACCCTTGGGCTCAGGCAATCCTCTTGCCTCAGCCTCCCAAAGTGCTGGGATTACAGACTGAGCCACCACTCTCCAGCCTATTCTTAGTTTTAAATACTATCTTTGCTACATCTACACTCCCAAATGTATGTCTCTAAACCACACTCCCCTATTAAGCTTCAGGCTAATTCATTCAAATGTTAATATGCCATTTCCACATTGATATTTCCCCAACTAAATTCTTTCTTTTCTCACCCAAATCTACCCCTACAGGCTTCCTCGTTTAAATATACAACACCCCCAGAAAATGGAGTTTCACCTTCAAACTCTTCCTTCCCTTTTCTCCAACATTCAACTAATTAAACAGACACTTTCTGTAGAGTCTACCCCCAGAATGTACTCTCAGCCCACTGTTTCTCGCCTCAGAAATAAAAATAAAATTATAGATAATAGAATACACCTGAACACTAAATATGTAACCATATTTAAATCTTTTGTACCTCATAAACTTCCCCCAGGTATGCTATGGCAAAGTAACTAAAAGATATTAAACTTGCTGATGAGATTCTCATTTTTCTTCTACAAAAAAACCTGTGATTTCAATTTGCTGAACTTTTCTTTAATGCTATGATTAGTGATTTTGAGCACCTTTTCATATACCTATTGGCCGTGTGTATGTCTTCTTTGGAGAAATGTCTATTCAAATCCTTTGCATATTTTTTAATCAAGTGATTTGAGTTGTGGCAGTTCCTTATATATTTCAATATTCGCCTTTGATCAGATACATGATTTGCAAATATTTTCTCCCATTCTGCAGGTTGGCTTTTCATGGTGTTGATTGTTTTCTTTGCTCTGCAGCAGCTTTCTAACTTGATGTAGTCCCATGTGTCCATGTTTGTTTTTGTTGTTTGTGCGTATGGTGTTAAATCCAAGAAATAATTACCCAGACCACTGTCAGGAAGCTTTTTCCTTATGCTTTCTTTCAGGAGTTTTATAGCTTCAGGAAATAACAAATGTTGGAGAGGGTGAGGAGAAATTGGAACCTTTGGACATTGAAAAAAGAACTATCATATGATCCAGCAATCCCACTTCTGAGTACTATATATATCTATGAGAATAAAAATCAAGACCTCAAAGAGAGACTAGCATTTCCATATTCACTGCAGTATTGTTCACAATAATCAATATAAAGAAATGACCTAAAGTCCACCCACAAATGAATAGGTAAAGAAAATGTGAGCCGGGCTCGGTGGCTCAGCCTGTAATCCCGCGCCTTGGGAGGCTGAGGTGAGTGGATTGCCTGAGCCCGCGGGTTCGAGACCCGCCTGGGCAGGCGAAAACTCATCTCTACAATAAATCAAAAAAATTAGCCGGGCGTG
>CAUYQG010266817.1:0-57453 GCA_963574415.1 Tarsius wallacei
TCAGCCTGTAATCCCAGCACTTTGGGAGTCCTAGGCAAATGGATTGCCTGCACCCATGGGTTCGAGACCAGCCCAGACAACTTGGTGAGACCTCGTCTCTACAATAAAAATCAAAAAATTAGCCAGACGAGGTAGCGCGCACCTGTAGTTCTGGCTACTTGGAAGGCTGAGGTGGAAGGATCGCTGGAACCCAGCAGGTCGACACTGGGGTGGCCATGAGTGTGCCACTGCACTCCAGCCTGGGCAACAGAGTGAGACTCCAACTCAACAAAAAAAAAAAAAAAAAAAACTTATATGAGTTACCTCATTTTATCCTCACAGCCCATGGGCCATGTTTATCCCCTTTTGTCAAGCAGCAGATTATATAACATGATCAGAGTTCTGCTTTCACAAAGTGAAGGCTTTGACTGCACACAGCTTACCCCTGTCAGTTTAGCACAGTGTGAATGATTATCTGACACACATGCACACAAATGAAGACACTGAGGCTGAGAGAGGCCAAATCATGCCCCAACATCACACAACTATCAGGGCCAGAGCTATAGTTCAAGCCCAAATTAACTCCAGTCTTAACCTCTGCCCTGTGCTGGCATCAAGGAGGAGAAGGGGAAGGAAGTGAAGAGGAGGATGACTGCTGGGAGCACTCACAGAACCTGGCCCTGGGGCTGGAATCGGGTCTCCAGATATTTTCTTGGCCTGAGCCCAGACCAGCTGCCCTCCCTCGGCCTGCTGCCTGTGGAATGAAGGAGTCTGCCTCAGAGTCTCTGCTCCAAGAGAGACCCGGGCCCCCAGTGTCTTCAAAGATCTATTATTAACAGGGCTGTCCAGCACAGGTTGACATCCCCACACAAGCCTACCCCAAGCCCTGCACCCCAGCCACCCCACGCTGCCTCCACTGTCTAGCCCTGTCTGCTGGACAGCACCCAGCCAGGTGAGAAGGTCAAGTCCTGCTTGCGGGATGGCTGGTGGTCACCCACCGTGCCTGAGCTGCTGTTGTGCAATGAGAGGACTGCCCTACGTCTCCCCGTTTCCCAGCTGCCTCAGTTTCCCTTCCTGAAAGAGGCAGAATTCTGGGAGGCGAGGAATCACAGGGACCCTGGAAGGGCATGCGAGCCGCCTGGGGACACTGGCCCCACTGTCAAAATCAATCGCCCTAAGCCTGTCTGAGGCGCTCCAGGCTTAGAAGCAGCTGTGAAAGCCGCCTTTGTGCCTCAGAGAATGAACCTCAAGAGGACGGGGGACCCTGGCCCCAGGCGCCCCTCAGGCCCTGGCTGCTGAGATCAGCGCCAGCAGGGAGGACCCCAGCACGGCCCCGCAGCCCACTCAGGCCTGGTGCCCACCTTGTGCCATGGGAGCAGCCCAGGGGAAGAAGGTAGGAATCCCAGAGCGTCCCGTTGGGGCCTGGATAGGAAGGGAGGGCTGGACCTCGCAGCTGAGAGCCCCTACCCAACCCACCCATGCACCCACCAACCACCTCAGAGCTCCAGCTGGCACTGCCCACCGACCGCCCTCCTGGAGCCCACAGTTGAGATCTGCATCTAGAAAGCGAGCTGGGGCTTGGGGCACAGCCCGTGTCTGATCTCTCCAATCTTAGGACACACCTGGGGACGGCTCCATCTCTCCAGCTCCCTGGTCTTTGCCACATACTTCTCTGAATACTGGCTCCCTGGGTACCCACTAGCCATGCCCAGGGGAGCATCTGGCATAGGTGGATACAAATGAAAGATAAAACATAATGATAATCAGAACAGAGTTGGCTAACATATTACCAGCTATTACCGGATATAGGGCAATGGGCAAGTTATTTAAACTTTCTTGATGTCATTTGCAAGAGAGACAATAATGATCATTACCTCAGAGTACCTTTGTGAAAATGAAATGAATGACAGTGTTGAGAACAGAGCCTGGCACGTGGTGGGCTGGATGTAAGTTTTGCTCTATTGTTATGAGAATCCTGTTCACATGATTACCCCTCACCTTGTAAGCCTGAGCTCTTGGCTGGGGTAGGGGGCTGTAGGCTGCACAGCCTGTGTGGTGTTTCTGGAAATGTGGTTGTGTGGACCTCCACATTGGCATTATGGGGTGAGGAGGAGTAGAGGGCTTGTTAAACAGTTACTTTCTCAGGGCACACCCAGGCCTCTTGGATCAGAGTCTCTTAGGGGCAAGGTGGGGGTGGGGGGTCCTGCCTCTATTCACCAGTTCTCGGAGATCTCATACACACTGACAAGGACCCAAGCCTGCCGTCCCAGCGGCGTGGTCAGGATGCCAGGTCCCAGCTCCTGCATCTCCTTCCTATGATGAGTACCTGATCCCGCTGGACCTCAGCTCCTTGTCTGTAAAATGGGGCTGGTGCTTGCCTCATGGGCGGGTCAACAAGATGACGCGGTGAAGAGCTTGGCCCACTGCCTGACACCCAGAGGGTCCCAGAGAGGGCGGCTCTGGTCCTCAGACAACAAGCGATGACCTATTTATTACATGAAGGATGAAAGAACTCAGGAAAGAAGCAACTTCTTAGCCGGGACCATACAGCTGTGGGGGCAAGGGCAGGACTTTGACCCTGTCTGGCTTGACTCCAAACTTTCCGACAACCTAGCCCATCCCACCCCTCTTGGTCCTCAGTTCTGTCCACCATATTTTCACTTGTTCCTACCCCAGCCTCCCACAGAAAGCTACTGAGTGGGCACCCGCTGCCCTGCTGCGAGGGCCAAGGGTGAAGACACATGGCCTCTGCCCTCCAGGCCTTCCTGTCGGCTTCCGAGACTGCCAGGCCAGTAGATAATGGTGGTTGGGAGTGTGTGTGGCAGTGGAAATGGGGGTGACTGGGTAGATGCATGTTTTAGGTAAAGCCCCTCTGTCCTGGGGGAATGCCAAGGGCGTGGGCTTTGCCTGGAATCCTGAAGCTAGCACTGGCAAAGGATGGAGAGGTAACCGCACGGTTGGTTGAGTCGACCAGAGCCCACTCTTGGCACTGGAGATGAGTCTCCCAATGGCATGGAGGCCACTCACAGGAAAGGCATGAGGTTAAGCAAGAGGCTCAAGGTCACCCGAGTAGGTGGAGTTGGAATGTGAACCTCACTGCTGGCGCCTCTGAAGGTGGGCTTCTGAGCAGGCGCAACCGTGCTCACATCCCACCCGGGACCCTTGTCAGGGCATCTTGCTCACCTCTCTGAGCCTCAGTTTCCTCATCTGTCTAACTAAATGGCTATTTTGCCATTTAGTACCTCCACAGTGGGCTGGCCGATGTACCCAGCATACAATGGGCACTCAGGGAACGCCCGTCCCTGACCCAGTTGGTAGTTGCCAAACACTCGTCTCTTTGCATTTGTCATTAGAAGAAAGTTTCCTTGACTGAAACCAAAGAGAAAGCAAATACAGGAGCTAAGTCTCCATTTGACAAATGACCTGAAAGGGAGTGTTCCTCCTGACCGAGCCCCAAAGGCACACATCTGGCAAGGCCCTGCCAGCTCCCAGCAATGTCCCCATTATGACAGATAGGCCTGCCCCGTGCTCAGGGCCCTGACCCAGCTCGGCAATGCTTCATCAGGACAGACTGCAGCCCAGGCCAACCCACCACCCCCACTCTGCCACCGCCTCCCACGGCTTCTCTGGGGAAGGGGCCGAGCACCCCACTCCTCGGTGCTCCTGGGCCCACAGTGGAAGGCTCAAAGACAAGAGGAGACGTTGGCCAGGAGCCCATGAGGGGTAAAGAGAGGACGCCATCCCCCCAGCAAAGGCAGAGCCCCTCCCCACGGAGCCCTGGTCCCCAGGATCACCCCAGCCTCTGGCCTGTGCTCGCTCCCGTGGCCAGCCTGGACCCTCCCCATGTCTATCCACAAGGAGCACATCCTTGTGTTACAGGCTGGTGCTCACCCAGGCTGCTCTTGTAACTCTGACCATGTGTGCGCTGAGTTCCCACAGCACTGACAGACGTTCCCTCCCAAAAGGTGAGGGGAGACGATGAAAAGGAAGAGGAAGAGGAGGAGGACAGGGGATGCCAGTTACTGGTCACGACCCCACCAGTCACACATGAGGCTCATTTGCCTGCTTTCCCTCCAGCATGTCCACAGCCCAGCAAGGCAGAGGCTGCTGTACCCACTTCACAGATGGGCAACACTCAGAACCACTCTGCCCTTCACGCCTGCTCGGGTCACTGCTGGCTGGGACTCAGTGCAGTTCCTGAGGCCTCCATGCCCCCATGACACTAAACTAGGCACTCCATCTACTTTTACTCATATAATCCTCACAAATGCCCCAGGACAGGGCTCCTATTCTCATCTCCATTACACAGGTTGAGATACTGAGGCTCAGAGGTCACCAGCAAGGAAATGGCAGGGTCAGGGATTACACTGAGATCTGCCCAGCTCAGTGGCACTCCCTTGGGCTGGCCAGGCATGTTGCATCTTTACCCTAAGTCCTCCTACCACCCTGCAAGTCCCATTGGGCAGATGAAAAAACTAAGACCCAAACTTCGGAGTTGAGGTTGTTTGGAAAGCATCCAAACTGGAGAGAAGAGGCCAAGGTCAAGTCAAGACTCTGGCACTCACTCTCTGGAGAATGTGCAAGCCTTGGTTCCCTCATCTGAAAAATGGGATAAAAATAGTACCTATTTGAGCATTACTGGCATGAGAATTAAATGAGAAAATTCTCACAGTGCCTCGGATGTACTCTCACCCTCATCTGGGAACTGAGGGGTTTGGATTAAATGATTCCCAGGGCCCCTCCCCAACCATGGTAAAAATGGCAAACTCTAATTATCTTTTGGGAAGAGGCAGGTATCTTTCTGGACATTTTGGCTGGAGTGCGAAGATGAGGGTCAGGGCACTGACTTTGTCACTTTGTCCTTGGCAGGACCCAGTGCAAAATGAAAATATGAAGCACCTTGTTCAAAAATTAAGAATTTTTGCATGACAGCAACAGCAAAGCGTTAAACCAGGCATGGGGGCCTTCTGAGCTCAAAGCCTGTGCAACTATGCCAGTCATACATCCAGAAAGCTGGCCGCAGTCCCCAGTGCCAGTTGAGGGACGTCTGTGCATGGAAGGCCACATTCCTGGGGGCTCTAAGATCAGGCAGGAACACATACACTGGGGTCGTGAGCATGATTTTTCCAAACCCTGAACTTTGTCATTCAGTTCCTGGCTCCCCCTTTCATTTCATCAGTTCACCCCACCCCCACCCCGGATTTAAAAGTCCCTGAATGTTTTCCTCCCCAGCCTGAGCAAATTGGTAAATATATTGTCCTCCCCTTCACGGTGAACTGTCCCTCCACCCTCAGAATGGGGCCAAAACCCTTGAAAAAGAACTGAAATTTCTTCCTGGGGAAGTTCAGAGATAGAGTGTCAGGTGGGGTGGAGTGAAGGGGGGCTAAGCTGGCAGCAGCTGAAAGGTAGCGTGACCTTTGGAGACAGGAAAAAGGTATAACTTTCCTGTCCCCCAAGGCATCTCAACAGAGCTTTCATTCTCCTCTGTCCTTGGCCTTCCCAAGCTGGGTTCAGGAGTTGAATGCCCTGGGTGGCTTCAAATAGGTGTACAAGTTGAGCACTACACAAAGGTAACCGGTGGATAGGTTAGCAGGGTGGTCACCCAGCCCACCCTCTCCAGATCTGCCCAGCCCTGTAACCACCTCTTCCAAAACTAAAGCTTTTTCTGTCCATCCTTACAGTTGGAAGCCCAACTTGGGAGGGCGGAGAAAGAGAGAAAGAAAGATGCCAGCTCAGCTGACACTTCTTCCAGGAAGTCTTTCCTGAGTGTATCTCAAATGTCTACACAGAGAGAGAGGCTTAGATAAGCAGGGAAGGGAGGCAAGCTTGTCTCAGAGCTGCATAACTAGGCCTACAGGTTTTGCTAATCCTGTAGGATTATCAGGGGTAGCTGCAAATGGGCCAAAGAGATTAGAAGAGGGTCAAGCTCTTCAGGGACCCCGTGACACCACCACTCTCTTGACTTCCCCAGACTAGGACAAATCCCATCACACTTGCAAAGCTCTCTGGTCTCTGCACCATGCTATCTTTGGCTATGGTTTCATATTTAGTGTTGTGATGTATTCATGAGGGAATGGAGGCTGTGTCTGATTTTTGGCTTATCATTGAGGCCCCAGCACCTAATAGGTGCTCAATAAATAGAGGAAGGAAGGGAGGGAGAGAGGGAGGCTATTTCCCAGAAAGTAACTCAAGGGTAGGGTTGAAGGCCGAGCTCAAGGTGAGATCTGTGCAGAACCTCAGGCTGCGGGGAGGGATGTAGACTAGGTCTCTCCATTTCTCCCACATGTTCCCTCCTTCCTTGCCAATGACTCTAAGACTCTGACCCAAATTCCCAGATTCCCCACCCCGCCTCCATCAGCCCACTGTGCACACATGCATGCGTGCACACACACACACACACACACACACACATTCATATGCACATATACTCATACACACTTTCTTCCTACACAGCTTCGTGGCCAAATGTAAAACCCGTCATGGCATGCTGGCTGGGTGCCTACAGAGTTCCAGAGTCCCAGGCACTGGAGACAGATCAGTGAATGGGACTCAGGCCCTGCTCTCAGGGTACACAGTCTGGAGGGAAAGAAACAAGCCACCCACAGTGACAGGGCAGGTACTGGGTGCTCTGATGAGGGAAGGCCAGAAGACCCAGAGCACTGAAGGAGAAGCCATGAGGCTGAGATCCAAATGAAGAAAGAGTAACCAGGTCAGGGGGCAGGGAGAGGTTTCCAGGCAGGGAACAGCATCTGCCAAGGCCTGGAGGAGTCAGAGGCTGCGGCATGTCCCAGAAACTGAAAGAACTTCTTGATTTCTCAACTCCCACTCAAGAGCCTCATGGGAGCCTCCTAATTTCTGGTTCTGGGGTTGGGAACCATCGCAGGGCTGGTTCAGTAACACCTTAACCCCCCACCTACCCTCTACTCACCTGCCATGGCAACTCCCTCCTCAAAAACCATCTATGTGTCTGCCTCAGTCTCTTTGATCAAGGAGAACATTCTTTTCTCTCTCTCTTTCTCCTTTCTTTTGCTCAATTATTCAAAATAGAGCTGAGAGAAAAAGATACAGACCAAGACACAGAGACGACACAAAGAAAAAAGTGGGAAGCCTGTCCTCCCAACCTCGGCCCCCTGTCCCCCACACCCTCCGGGTGCCCACCTGGGCCTCTTTCTCACTCCCAGATGTTCTAGTGCCTCAGAGAGGAAGAGGGCAGAAGGAGTCAAGATGGCCACCTTCACCCCATCCTCGGGCCATGGGGGCAGAACTCATTTTCCAGACAGTGGAGAGTAGGAAATTATTCTTTTTAAATCCACCTTAATCCTAGTCTATCTCCGCTTAGTCCAAGCTTCCTCTTCCACTAATAAAAAAAAAATCTTCACCTCAGAGGCTCGGAGTGACCCTGGACAAGATGGTCTCCCTCTCTAGACTCTAAGTTTCCTCCCCAATGAAAGCAGGAAGGAGAGCTGTGTTACCCACTGGTTTAGGTAAAATGAGGCAGGAGAGAAGAAAGGAGGACAGGAACAATCATCCTCCGAGGGCCAACCCTGCCCCAGGTGCAGAGCCAATGCCTATCTCAAGCTACATCATGAGTGCCTCTTCACAGCCTGGCACAGGTTGTCGTCCCTATTCCCAAGTTGTGAAAGGGTCAGACAAGATCGCACTGTGCAGAAGAAGCTGGGATTCGGATTCCTCCCACAGGCACCAGAAGCCAAGGCCTGGCAGAAAGCTTGCACAGCACAGCCCCACCTGGGCCTACACCCTTGAGGGGAACTCTGTCCTTTTCATCTGTAAAATGGGCACTTCCTAAAGATAAAAATAAGAATTCCTTCTAATGATTAGACTCCCACGGAATCCTTACCACACACCCAGTCACAAAGGTGTCATGTCCCCATTTCACCGAGGCAGAAACCCAAAGGTTGGTTTGCTGCTCAAGATCACACAGCCAGCTAGTGCTAGAGCCGGGACTTGAACCCAGATGCCTCTGGCTCCGCAGCCCACATTCTCACCAACTTGTTTTTCAAACATCAGGGTTGAAGCTGTTCATTTCAAGCCAGAACAAATCTCCACCCTGTGGGGCAGAGTTAATAGAAGGTGGTGGCTCTAGTCCCCCTGGGAACAGGGCTGAGGAGGGGCCTTAAAGTTCAGAAGAATTTAATTTCTATCTTGAAAGGGTTTGGAGGTAGGGCAGGAGGGGGTAAATCAAAAGCCGGCTTTCGTGCAGGCAGAAACCCAAAAACACAGCTCCCACCCTGGGCCCCAGGGATCGGTTTTCAGAACATTGTGTCTCCAGAACATGAACAAGGGGCTTTGTTTAAGTGAGAGATCAGATCTCAGGGCCTGGGGCGGAGGGAAAGGGCGAGGAGCTGGTACTTTCTTTTTCATCTCAAATCTGAGACAATAGAGGCTGCCCAGGGAAGCTGGAAGAGGTTGGCTTGGTCTTGGTGACATCCTGCTCCTGAGGAAGATGAGGATGGGGTCTGAGGTGTCCCATCGGGATTGTCACACCCAGAACCTGCAGCAGTTCGGCCAGCAACAGGCAGTGACTGCCCTTTCAAGGGCTTTTTCTCCGCCCAGCTGAGCTCTCGGGAATGCTTTGGGGTCATTTTGGGGTGTATGATGTGCAAATGTTTACGGAGAGTCCTGCCATCAGGTCCTGCAGACCCCGAAGCGGCCAGCATTTGTGAAGGCCCCAGTGTGACTCTGTGATCACAACCAGGCACTGTGAAGTGACACATGTCTCCTGGGACTGCCATAACAAATTACCAGAAAACAACAGAAATGTATCCTCTCACAGTTTCGCAGTTCTGCAGGCCAGAGGCTGAAATCAACACTCAGACCATCATGTAGCATTCTCCCTGTGTCTATCTGTCTGTGTTTCTTCTTAAAAGAACAGCAGTCGGATTAGATTAGTGCCCACCCTATTGACCTCATCTCAACTGTATCTGCAAAGACCTTATTTCCAAATAAGGTCACCTTCACAGATACTAGGGGCCAGAACTTCAACATAACTTTTAGGAAACAGAATCCAACCCATAACAGTGGCGTCCGGCCCCCTGGACTCAGTGGACACTCTTCCTAGGCACCTGAAGTTCTGCATTGCGCTGGCTGAGACCCATCCCTTCTCTGCTGGCTGCTCCCCTGAGTCCTGGAGTTCAGCTTAGCTCCTGTCAAGCTGCCCCGGGTTCCCGTGCAGCACAGCCAGAGCGAGCCATTTTGATGTGGAATCTGGCCCTCCATTCTCCTGG
Organism: Tarsius wallacei; assembly: GCA_963574415.1. Taxonomy (NCBI): domain Eukaryota; kingdom Metazoa; phylum Chordata; class Mammalia; order Primates; family Tarsiidae; genus Tarsius; species Tarsius wallacei. Next base: position 9,225 of record CAUYQG010266817.1, read on the forward strand.
GTAAAACCCTTCCAGAATAGTCATAGGGAGATCCCCGGGACCTGGGTGACTCGCTACAGCCTCTCTTCTGCTACAGACTCACAGGCCTTCAGAGACTCCTCTCTCAGGCCGATCCCTTTCCCACATCAGAGCCTTTGCCTCTGCCGTTCCCTCCACCTGTGCACCCTTCCCTAGGTCTCCCCATGACTGACTCCCTCAGGTCTCAGCTCAGAGAGAGGCCTTTCCTGACCCCTCCAGCTAAAGTGCCCCCGTCTGGGTCCCACGTCCTGCAGTAGCTTCACAGAATTTACCATTGTCTGAAAAGACCATCTTTGGTTTTTTCTTGAACTTTTCATACAAGGGGGATCCAAAAAACCTGGGATGTACTTGGAAAAACTTGTATGCTTATTCATACATGTTTAAACTTCCGTCACAGTCAAAGTACTCTCCGTTTGATGCACTACACCTATCGAGACACTTTTTCCACTGCTCAAAACTGTTCTTGAGTTCATCAATTTTGATGCCCTTTAGTGCTTCTGCCATTTTTTGTTTCACCTCTTCCACATCGGCAAAACGTTTCCCCTTGAGGACTTCTCTCATCCAGTGAAATAAAAAAAAGGCACTCAAGATGAGATTGGGTGAACAGGGGGTGTGGAGCATGGGGATCATGCCGTTTTGAGTCAAAAACTGCTGAACACTCAGCGCAGTGGGGGCAGGTACACTTATAATTCACTCATTATGAAATGGGCAAACACATTGAAAGAATCTCCAAAAATAATTCATTGAAGCTGAGCACAGCCTCTCACAACAATGCTAGCTCGTACCTTGATGCTAACGGGTTCCTAGAGCACTTACCTAGTGGGGGTAAAAATAATTCCTGTTTTTTGGAGGGTCCTCCCTCATACCTGGCTTTCCCAACTAGCATGTCAGCTCTGTGAGGGCCCAAGGAAATCTTTAGATCCGAATGATAATGAAAATACTATATATTAAAACGTGCAGAATGCAGCTAAAAAGTACTTAGAAAAGTCTGTCATTTTAAATGCATATAAAAAAGAAGGCTAAGATCTAGTGAGCTAAATGTCAAAGTTAAAAAGTTGGTAAAAGAACAATAGAACGAATCCAAAGAATGTAGTAGTAACAAAGAATAAAAAAAAGAGCAAAAATTAAAGAAGCAGAAGACAAATATATGATAATGAAGATCAATACAGCCAAAAGTTGGTTCCTTTAATAAGATAGTGGAGAATGATATAGCTGACTTTAAGCTTGTAAAATCTTAAACTTTCTAGAAACATCTAGAACAGTGATTCCCAACCTTTTTGGCATCAGAGACTGGTTTCACGGAAGACAATTTTTCCATGGACTAGGGGTGGGGTTGGGGGGACGGTTTTAGGATGACTCAAGCACATTATACTTATTTTGTACTTTATTTCTATTATTATTACATTGTAATATATAATGAAGCAATTATGCAACTCAGCATGATGCAGGATCAGTGGGAGCTCTGAGCCTGTTTTCCTGTAACTAGATGGTCCCATCTGAAGGTGATGGGAGACAGTGACACCTGAAGTGTGTTGCTTATATCCACTTTACTCCATAATCTCGTTTTGGTTGCTGTCACTGCAGAAAACCCTGCTTCACAAAGATAGGATGTTGGAAATAGAAGCAGGCTTTTGTGGCAATCTCAGGATATTCTGCCTTGACTTTATTCCAGAACGTACGGAGATGTGAAGTTGTCTCAAACATACTCTTAAGGCCACCATCATTTGCGATCTCATGATCTCAAGCAGTTGATCTTCTTCTAGCACGGACAAAGTCAACTCACTGTTATTCACGGATGGGTCACAGATCCATTCCTTCCCAGTTTGGGAGTCTTTTGTCATTGGGAACTAATGCCAAATTCTTTTGAAAGCTGAAATAGGTGATCATGCACCAGCTGGGAGAAAGAAGGCCCTGGGTCAGTCTGTTTCAAAATCTCTGCTAATGTTTGAAACATGTCAAAAATCCCAATGTTCACTCATCTCCCCCATAATTCCAGTTTGGCTTTGAATTTAGCCACTTTATCTGCCAACTTGAACACAGTTATCATTCTCCCATGAAGTGACAGATTGAGTTTGCTGAGCGGGTTGAATATGTCACACAAGTAAGCAAGTTTTGCAACCCATTCTGTGTCACCGAAATATGATGCCAGTGGTTTTTTCTAAAAGAAATCTCTGGAGCAGCTCTCACAACTCAAAAACTCTGACCAGTGATCTACCTTTAAAAAGCCATCTCACTTCTATGTATAAGGAAGACGTGTGTGCTCTGAGTCCAGAGTTCATCTCCTCACAGAGCTGCATGAACAGATATGAGTTAAGGACGTGTACTTTAATGTGGTTGCTAATTTTAATCACATCTTGCAAAACATTGTTAAGTTCGGGTGACATTTTTTGGCTAAGCAGTATTTCTCTATGCACGACACAGTGTGTAGACTCACATTCAGAAATGACCTCTTTGACTCGAGTAGTGAAACCAGAAAGCTGTCCAGTCATGGCAGCCGCTTCATCTGTGCATATACCAACACAAAATGATCAATTCAATTTTCCTGATATGAAATCACTCAAAGATTTGAATAGCTCTGCAACTGTGGTATTGGTTGGCAACAAAAGTGCACATAACATGGCCTCGTGCACATCCTCCTGAAAAACAATCACACAAAAACAAGCATTGCTGCCTAGTCAACATCGGTGAACTTATCAACCTGGATTGTGTACCACAGTGACTCATTAATCCTCTCTAGCAGTTGTGCCTCAATAACCTTAACTATTTCATCAATTCATCTAGTGATGGTGCTTGCCAAAAGAGGAACATGTGCCACCTTTTGAATTCCATCCTCTTCTAATAGTTCACGACAGTTGTCCTTAGCAGCAGGCAGGATCAACTCTTCACCAATATTAAAGAGCTTCTTAGCTTTAGCAATGCAGTTAGCCACTAAGAATGATGCTCTCAGTGCAGACACATTTGATGAAGTGATGGCCTTCAATAATCACTTCTGTTCTTCATGTTCACATCCGTTTCTTTTGAAAAACTTCAAAGTCTTGTCTTTTTATGCGGGGTGCTTGATCTCCATGTGGCAAAGCAGTTTTGAAGCTTTCATTGGCTTCAGTGGATAACCGCTCTCCACATGTTATACAAGGCCAGCTTGGAGAATGTGAATCACCTGTTGGAATGAACCCGTAATTTAAGTAGAACTCAGTATTTTCTTTCAAATGCAGCTTTCTTTTTATTGGCTGTCTTAGAGTCTTCTGCTGTCTCATCATTGAGTCTTTCCCTCTTTTCGAAGAAGCTCTCCAGTGACTTTCTTTTTTTTTACTCATTTTGGCTAGGGTTAGCTTGTAGACTTTCCAAAACTGTGACTGAGACAAGTGCACAGTGCAGAAAAAGGGGCATGAACAGAAGTGGTAAATAAAATATGGATGGATCACGTGCAGACTAAAATAAGTATCAGAATCTGACTTAAAGCCTGCCACCAGATGCAGCTGTACAACTGAAGTACATCAATTCACTTGCCACTCACTAATAGGGTTTTGATATGATTTGTTATGGTCACTGTGCAGTCAAACCTCACTGCTAATATTAATCTGTACTCACAGCCATTTCCCAGTGCTAGCATCACCGCCTCAGCTCCACCTCAGGTCATCAGATGTTAGGTTTTCATAAGGAGTGCACAACCTAGATCCCTCACACGTGAAGTTCACAATAGGGTTCGTGCTCCTATGAGAATCTAATGGGGCTGCTGATCTGACAGGAGGTGGAACTCAGGCAGTAATGTGAGCGACGGGGAGTGACTGTAAATACAGATGAAGTTTCACTCTCTTACCTACTGTTCACCTCCTGCTTTGCTGCCCGGTTCCTAACAGGCCATAGACTGGTACTGGTCCAGGGCCTAAGGGGCTGAAGATCCCTGATCTAGAAAATACTGTTAAACAAAATCGGCTTAAGGAAAAGTAGAAAACCTGAATAGTTAATAAGAATTAAAGAAATTGAATCATGAATTACTATCAGAACATCAGTTTTATAGGATTCTGTTAAACTTTAAAGGAACTCATCAATTTGGTTTTACACAGTCTTCTAGATAATTGAAAATAAAGGAATACTTTCCACCTCACTTTATAATAAATAACTTTGAAATCAAAATTAAACAAGGACAATGAACGAAAAGTAAGTTACAGGCCAATCCACTCATGAACATTGTTGCAAAAAAAAAAGCATAAGCAGAACTCTGGACTTCCACAACCAGGACCTGGTGGCACCCACACCTCCTCTCTGCGTGTCTGACCTGGGAGAGCGTAGCTAACCCTGAAATGGCCAGGGGCTCTTTTTCCTTGGAAGCCAGAGCCAGGCCAGAGTCAGTGGAAAGTTCCAGTGGCAGTTTTTCCAGAGCCGTCCCATCCAGCCTCAGCCAGGCGAATGCTGCAGAGAGATGGACTTCCCAGGTGACTGACGTCAGTCTAGTCCTGCTCACTGGCACTGACTCTGTGGTGCCACTCTGCCCCTGGCCTGTTTCCCAGGGACTACAGACTGCAGGGAGAGGTGGCGCCTGCAGGAGCCAGAACCAGAAGGCTGTCTGAGGCAGCCTTAGACCTTGGACAGGCCATAAGGGCTAGAGCTTGCTGATTTCTGCCTCCCGCCAAGTAGTCTCCGCGATCCCAGAGCAAGGACTTGGCAGCCATGGGAAGCTGAGCTCTTTGGGAGGGCTGGGCCTCTGCTGGGGTCACCCCTCTCAGGGAGGTAATTGCCCTAGGGTACTCAAGCCTAGGGAGGGGAGCATGAACAAAGGCTTCCTGGAGGAGGTGCCATCTAAGCAGAGTCCTGGGGGAATGAGCTAGGGTGACAGCATTCCAGGTGAAGGGATTGACTTGCACAGAGGCCAGAGGAGAGAGAACTTGCTGAGTACTACGAGTAACTTGGCCAGGCCAAGCAAGAGGCAGAGGTGAGGCAGGGCAGGGGTAGGGGTGATTGCCATAAGAGGGAGGACACAGGGCCCAGAGGCTGATGGAGCCTCAGGAACCAGGCCAAGGAGCTAGGCATGGGAGGGCTGAGGTCAGCTAGTTGGAGTCAGCTCTGGTGCAACATTAGGAGCTTGGACCATGAAGTCAGCCAAACCTTGATTTGACACCTGTTCTCCTTCTCACTAGTGCTGGAAGCTCGGCCACCTCCTTGACCTGTCTTAGCCTCAGTTTCCCCATCTGTAAAATGGGTTACTAACAGAACCTACGGAGCACAGTGTTTGGCACACAGTATGAGCTCAATGAACGACCGCTACTTTTGTTTTTACTGTTGTTACCTGAGCAAACAGGCAGCTGATTCCCTCAGGTTGGAGTTCAGGGCAGAGTCACAGCTGGCGATGTGGAGCTGCCAACTCTCAGCTACATGCATCCTTCCAGAGAGGAAGGTGAGACCCATGCCCACCCTACAGAGGGGAAAAAGTGAAGCTGGTGCCCACCCTCTAGAGAGGGGGAGGTGAGGCCAGTATACACCCTCTGGGGGGGGAGGTAAAGCCAGTAGGCACCTTCCAGAGAAGAGGAGGTGAGGCTGGTGCCCACCCTCCAGAGAAAGGGAGGCAAGGCTGGTGTGCACACTCCAGAGAGGGAAAACCCTGGTGGAGGAGGTAACAGGATTACAGAGGAGAGAGTAGAAACAGACCCTGCGCCCCATCCTTTCCTGGAGAGTAGGATAGAGAGTCAGACTGAGCCACTTCCTAGGAGGGAAGAGACCTCACACGGCTGCTGGTACAGTCAAAATGAACCTGCTCCAAGCAGTGCAGAAAGATGGATGATAACAGTGTTTGAGGGGGACCAGAAAGGTTCTCCTCTTTATGTTCCAAACTTTTCACAATTCTCTATTTGTATTATTTTTAAAAGTGAACTTTGCTCCTGTGAGTTTTTAAACTTTTTGTTTAGAAAAATTGAGAAGAATAACCACTGTGACACTGCAGTGTGAGTCCTCTCAGACTTTGGCTTCTCCACATGGTCCCCATGCTGTACATGAGACCCCACAGTGCATCCTGGGCAACCTCCTACATCCATACATTCTTCATGAGTATGCCATGGGCATGCCACAGTTTGTTGGATCAGTCGCTGATTTTTTGATATTTAGGTTATTTTTATTCCTTCACACTCTAGTAGATATATTTTGGTGCAAATCCTTTATTTTTCCTTGGGATACATTTCACTTTTAGGCTCATGGGGGGATTCTATGAAGTTGGATACAAAGTGCTGTGTGTCCATGAGGGTGTGTAGATCTTCCAAGACCCTGTCAGATCCTTAAGGTAGCTCATTTCCTATAGCTGGGCACAGTGGCCGACACCCAGCACTTTGGGAGGCCAAGATGGGAGGATCACTTGAGACCAGGAGTTCAAGACAAACCTGGGCAACATAGTGAGACCCTGTCTCTATGGGGAAAAAAGGACCTCTGCTACAGAAAACATAATCTGCAACATGTGACTTGTCTCCTACCCTTTCTTCATTCTCATACAGAGCACTCCAGCAACAAACAACTTCATTTCAAGGAAATAACAATGTCCCATTGAGTTGAGAATTATTATGTGCAGGGCCCTTCCCAAATACTTGGCCTATACCATCCCACAACCCCATGAAGTCACTACTGTTGTTATTCCCATTTTACAGATAGGAAACTGAGCTCAAAGAGATTAGGTGCCTTGTAAAGGCCACCCAGCAGGTCAATGGTGAACGGAAGAAACAGACCCAGGCAGCCACCTGAGAACCCACTCTCTGAGCCACCCACTTGCCTGGGCGGTACCACCCAGCACAGCAGGTAGGCTTCCCAGAGCCTTGGAAGCCAGCCTGAGGTAGCAATTCCTGGGCAACTGTCAGTCAAGAGGCTCTTGGGGCTGAGTTTCCCTCAGAGACCTGCCTATCAAAGATGCTGCAGATAACCAAGAGTGTCTGTCTGATTGGAGGAGTGTCCCAGGTCAGACAAACCTCACACTGGCTGGAGTCATGGCAGCAACACTCCCACGGCAACCTCTCTGGGACTATAAGGTCTGACTGGGAGTGGGGAGCAGAGGGGATGGAGCTGATGCTGGGGGCCCCTGGGCAGGGCCCCTCTGCCCCACCGCCTCATTGTATACCCTGGGCCTATGTTTGCAGCAGCCAAGACTGGGGGCAGCAATAGCTGGAATGAAGCTACCAACTCTGCATGCCAGAGGAGAAGCAGGGTTTCCTTGAGGTTAACCAGCCACTGCCCTGCCCACCCACTTGGGCGGAGAGGAGGATGGACCTTGGAAATTTGATAAGCCCTCTGGGAATAATAGCAATGATAACACTATTCACAGATGGATTTATTGAGCACTTACTATGCAACCCACCTACGCAGGGCATTTAAGTTATTTCATCTTCTCAGCAACACTTTTATCCCTCTTTTACACATGGGAAACTGAGGCATGGAGTGAAAGAGCTAGAAAGTGTCAGAGCAGGGATCTACACCAAGAAGAGCCCACAGCCTTCTCCCTCTACCCCTCAGCAAACCCAGAGAACTCAGGGTAAAGTTCCAAACCTAGGCTCTACCGCTGACAGTGAGCTCCCTGGGGCAGGGACCAGGCCTTCCTCTCCCCAGCAGGCTTGCTCTCATGGGTGGGCATAAAGGATTCTGCATCAGACAAACCTGTTTGCCATTTGCCAGCCGTGTGGCCGTGGGTTACTTAACACCTCTGAGCCTCAGTTTTCTCATCTCTGAAAGGGAACTAATGACATCTATTTGCTTGGGGGTTGTAAGCAGCGAATGAGATGAGGGAATACAGTGACTGGCTCAGGGCGCTGCACCTGATAGATGGAAGTAGCTGTCATTTGCACTGCTGTCATGTCTATCCTGCAAGCTCATTGCAAATCAGAGTCTCCCGAAGGGAATGGCCTCATGCGTCTACCCGCCAACTAGTAGTCGTCATGATATAATGGTCACATTGGTGGCCAATACGTGTGGCCTGCACATTTTATACCAGACGCCATTCAGAGCACTCCACCTATTAACTAGCCAAGTAATGACCCCGGGAGAGTACAGTGGCTTCCTGCCCTTCCCCTCTAGGGAGGAGATTGGGGTCAACAAGCCATGCCCAGGCCAGTCATGTGTATTAGACCTGCTGGAGGGAGAGGGCACAGATGGCCTCATCGGGAGACTCTAGGCCCCAACTATGGCCCCAAATTCATGTCTGGGACCCAAAAATGGCTTGAGAAACTGAAAGGGGCTATGGGGAATGTTGGGGGAAACCTGCTTCTGTGCCACCCAAGGGCCCAGTGCCAGTGTTTGTTGACTGACTAATATTTGTTGACTATAAATGATGGTTCCATGTTTAGGGTACAGTGGCTGCACCAGCCATTTCTTCATATATCCATAGGAAAAAGACTGGGAAAATATATACCAAACATAAATCCTGATGAGTATCTTAATTGGGGAAGAGACAAGGGGGGAATGCAATGGTCGTTTTTATATTCCCCCCCCCCACCATTTTCTACATTGTCTCCAATGAGCAAGTATTAATGTCATGGTCAGGAGAAAAGAAACTTTAGGAGTGAGTTTAGGACTCATCTCATTTTACAGACGAGGAAATGAAGGCTCAGAGAGGCTATGCACTTGCCCAAGGTCACACAGCTAAATGAGGTGGCTGAGATGGACCTATGTCTGCTGTCCCCTTGTCCACACCCCTGGGAACCCAGGCCCTCAGGACTGGACCATGTTCAGCACCCGCATGATGGAGGTTCATCTCCCCTTTTCCCACGGCCAGGCCCTGAAAATGCCTCCACCCTGATCCTGCCAGCTCCCCCAACTCCTGAGAGTCCCCTCCGACAGCCATGGATCCCTGCAGACCTTGGGAAAGTGGCCAGTGGAAAGAGATGCATGTAAACCCCCATCCCAGCTCCACCGACGTGCTGCTTATTCATTAATAAAAGAATGCCCAGGCTATTTTGGGCACCTGTAATTTTCTACTTGAATAACCAGGGAAGTGGCTGCCTGCCCGCTCCTCTGCCCTGCTCATGGCGCCAGAACGGGGGAAATGCGATCTCGCCTGGCGTAATGGGATCTGGGCCAGCTCTCACTGCTGATTTCCTTGCCTTTACCCCGTTCTAGAAAGCCTGGCTGTCCCCCACGTCAACTTCAAAAAGGGCTGGGGAGGGAGAATCCAGGCCAGGCCAGGTTGTGGAGTAGGTGGTTCCCATCAGTCGCAGAAGGCAAATCCCAGCCCTGCCGCCTGCCAGCTGCAGGACTTTGGGCAAGTGACTCAACCTCTCTGAGCCCCAGTTTCTTTATATGTAAAATGAGAATAATTACACCACCCTGCAGGTTTGGTGCAGGGAGGTGTGTGGCTCTTAGAGTAACTGCTGTTGTTCCAAGTGTGAGGAAGGAGCTGTTCTGGAGAGAACACTGGCCTAGGAGGCTTAGCCTCTCTCGTCTGGCCCTCCTGCTGACTAGCTGTGTGACCTTAGCCAAGTCAATTTCCTGATCAATTATTTTAGCCAAAATTATTTTTTCTGTGTATCAAAGTAATCCATGATCATTACTGAAAATGTCAATAAATGAATGAAAAAAATTTAAAATCATGGTAACTCAACTTCTGGCATCTACTGAGTGCCTACTTTGTGCCAGGCCCCATGCTAGGTGCTTTACATTCAGTGTCTCTAATTCTCCCATGTCTGTACCTATTTACAGAGGAGAAAATGGGGCTCAGACAGGTAGTGTGACTCACATAAAGTCACACTGCTGGTAAATGTGGCAGAAATCCAACCTGAGTCTTTCATTCTTCAAAGCCCATTGTTTTGGTGTTCTGTTCTTGTGTAACATATTGCCACAACATCAGTGGCTTACAACCACACGCACTTATCACCCACTTCACAATGACCCTGGAGTCCCAGCAGGAGTCCAGGCATGGCTTAACTCACAAGGCTGCAATCAAGGCATGGGGTCAGAGGGTGTTCTCATCTAGAGGCTCGACTGAGGAAGAATCCACTTCCAAGTTCATTTAGTTTGTTGGCAGAATTTGTTTCCTTGCAGCTGTGGGACAGAGTGTCCCAGAGATTTGCTGGTTGCTTGATGGAGCTTGCCCTCAGGTCCTGGAGCTCACCTCCAGTTTCAAGAGGCTGCCCACAGCTCCTTGCCATGAGGCTCCTTACCTAGATGCTTACTTCATTGAGCCAGGAAGGAGAATCCCTTGCTAATGCATGCTAGCAGGACAGTCACATGTGCACACACACACATGCACACATGTATACACACATATATACACTTATATAAATAGATACTAGTGTGATCATGAGAGTGACACACCATCACCTTTGCCACATTCTATTGTTAGGCTAGCTCCACCCACACTCAGAGGAAAAAGACCACATCAAGCGTGGGCACAGGAGGTGGGAGTCTTGGAGGTTTCCTATGGGCCTGAGAAAACTCCCCTCTAGGCTGACAATTGCAAAGTTAGCTCCATGTTACAAACACCCTATCACATCCAGACCAAGAAAAGGGGCCCTTATGGGACAGTGGCTCATGACATTTAAGAGACACTTGAACCTCAAGCTTCGGTACCATGCTGTGCAAAAACCAGAGAAGAAACAGAATGGACAGGACATGGTGCTCAATCTCAGAAAACTTACCAGGAGGCTGAAAAGATGAACCCATCAAATGCTCTGTTGGTTTCAGGAACCCTGAACAATATGTAGACTCTGAAAGTCTAGGAGTAAAGACTCCAGGCAAGGTTGGATCCAGGTCTTAAATGAAGTCTTCAGGACCTAGGCCCTCTCTTCTTCATGGCTCCATTTTTCTGTGGTTGACCTCATTCCTGGGCCAGTCACCCCTCATGGAAACTCCCAGAAGTTGTGGGATTATATTATTCTTACAGTCAGAAGAGAGTGAAGGCTGGAGGGAAAAATAGGCCTTGGGGAAGGGGGAGGCTTGTTGACAAGAAGTCATGGGCAATGAAATTGAGAGTAGATGGAAATGGAGAAGGCCTGGAATACAGTCAGAAAAGTTTAGCCTGCACTCTGTAGTCCAACATTTTCCAGTGTGTTCCACCAGACTTTAATAGGCATTAAATGAGCCAAGAGTTTTAGGTCTAACAGACCAGATTAAGCCCAGTTAAACAGTTTTCTCTCCTGCAGAGCCTTTATGCATTCACATTTCTGGATGTGATTCTCCAAAAGGAGCACTGCAGACTACAGCATTCCCATGGGGCAGCTCTCAATCCCGCACCTTGAGAAATGCCGCTGTGGGTCATAGGAGCCACTGAAGGCAGTGGAGCAAGAGAGTAATGCAGCCAAAGAGCTCTGGGCCAAATATAATAGACCCTTCACAGGAGATGACCGTACCATCTTCCAGGTAAAGAGTGATGATCAGCCAGACCAGAGAGTCAGGGCAGAAACAGGAATCAAGGCACACACTGGAGGTGGGAGGTAGGAAAACACATAGATTGGCTCAGAAATGCTGCTTTCTTGGTGATAGTGACAGTGAAACTTAGCTTGATTTTAGCTTTTCTGCTGAAAGCAGGGGTCACACAAAGACAAAATTTGACTGTGGGGTCTAGCAAACCACTTTGCCCTTGGGTGAGTTACTGCATCCCTCTGAACTGTGGCTTCCTTGTTCAATGAGGACATTAAACCCATCCTCTCAGGGTCCTGTAAGCATTCCAAGATTATATATATATATACCTGGTGGAGATGGACCTCCACTTACAGCCCTGATGAAGGACCTGTTACCAGACTAGCCCTGCCACCAAAAACAACATGCCAGTTGGCATGCCAAGAGACCACCATTCTCAGGCATGGACAATAGGCACTGCAATCTCTGAGGGAAGGAAGACACCCAAGGTGAGCTCTCTTCACCTGGACTCTCATTCTAGGAAGTGACTCTCATCTCAAGCATGGCACAGGACAGTGGAGCTCAAACAGAGTATGGCGGTCCCCTGAGCTTGGGAGGCAGAGATCAGAGTTTGGGGCAACTGAAGCAGAAGGAATCTGAGTGACAGGGCACTGGAGCAGAGGCAGCTGCATGGAGAGGGAGCCCCAAAAGTTCACTTGGGAATCCCTCATGGCTCATAAGTTTTTGCCCACTGGCTGGGGTGTACAGGCACAGGACAAGGTGAGACTATCTGAGATGTACCAGAGAACAGCTATTACAGGGCTGCAAGTGAACTGAAATACTACAGGCTAAGTAGTGCTGGGAGACATCAGAGAGACCTTCATCCTGGACATCAAGCTGAGACACCAGAAAGGCCATGTCTTAGGAGTAAAGACCACACTCTGGTGTAGGGATACTCCAAACCTGCTCTAACAAAGCCTAAAACCAAATTCTTCAAGATCCTCAGAAAGTTTGGAGAGGTGTCTTGCCATGTTAGAACGACTTGGAGAACAGCTTGGGCTTTGCATAAATCTTCCCTAACAAAGTGCAAAGACAAGCCTGTGGAATTTCAAAGGGATCATCTAATAGGTATACTGCTTGCTAAAATTTAAAACCCCTCAGAAGAAGATAACAGAATCTGCAGTCTCTACAATACATTGCACACATACATAACATCCTCTATACAATCGCAGCTTTCAAGCCGTGCAAATAAACAGGAAAATGTGACCCTAAATCAAGAAAAAAATAGCCAATAGAAACTAACTTCAATAGAACTAATGGTCCAGAGTCAGAGGCAGCAGATGAAGACCCTAAAGCGCCTAACCTAGTGTTTGGCACATAGTAGATGCCCAACAGATGCCAGCTGCTCGTCTCCACTTGAGCAAAGCAATAATTTATCTTTCAAAAGGTTTTGAAACACAAGGATTAAGAGAGGAAAATGTACCTAGTCTTCTGATTATAACTCCATACTGAGTTCCTGCTGATTAACTGTAGGGCGTGGGGGAAACTATCATGTGCAATAACAAAAGAGAGACAAGTCATGACTCTACCACTAACTCACTGTGTGAGTCCCTCAACTCTCTGTGCCTCAGTTTCCTCATTTATATAATGGAGAATGCAGACGGATCATCTCAAAGGACCCTTTCTCTCCAGGATTCTGAGTTTGTCTAGAAAAGAACTGTTTTCAGCTCAGGATACCCTCTGAGATGAGGCCTGGAAGAACCAGTTGGAGGAATTGGATCTACCTTTAATACCTTAGAGGGAGTGTGTGTAGGGATGTCGCTCTCCCAAGTATAATAATGTTGGACTGTGAGCAGAGCCTGAGCTCATTGTCCAAAGAAGCCTTTCTTGAGAAATGTCTCCTAGCAACCAGCTCCACTGACATTCCAGCCTTCAGAGACCTTTGCAGAAACACAAAGGCTTTTTGTGGTTCCCTTCTTCAAAAGCCCAGGTCGAAAGGACTTATTAACAAGATGGTAATGTAAAGCACAGAGATCAGGGGCAGGGGCATTTGGTGGGACAGGGGATATTGGGAGGGTCTTCACCCACAGTTTCAACCTCCTTCCCTTCTGTGAAGATACACACAGTCTAGCTTCAGGGCTCGGAGCACAGGCTCCAGAAATGAGCTCAAAACCAGGCTGTTACTAGTTGCATAACCTTGGGCAAGTCACTTCTCCTCTGGGAGCCACAGTTTCTCCATCTATAAAACAGGGATACTAATACATCAGAGGTTGGTGCTCTTCCCCTAGAGCCCTTTTGCTGGTCCAGCACACCCATCCCCAGGTACTGTAGGCACTGACTGCTCACAGCTGCACCCTTCTCAGAACAATTGCCCATGGCTGATGGGAGTTGCCTCATCCAGAGGTCCTTTTGGGATGGAGTCTGTCTCCTGGATTACCCCCTTCCCTCTGTCCTGTAGCCAACGACCAACTGATATGGCGATATAAAGGCCCAGCCCCCTTGCCTCAAGGTAGAATAATGCTGTAGTACCATTTACACCCTGGACTCCTCATGGAATCCAGCTGAGGCTAGACTCCAGCCCAGCCCACATCTTTGCTTAATGTCTTCTCCTGCTCCATCCTGCTTCCTTCCCTTATCCTTTTCAACTTCCCATGAGTTCCCTCTCATTTTAGGCTCTCCTTCTAGGAAATCCAAAGTCATAATAGCACCTGCCTTCAGGCCATGGTGATGAGCCAAGGTGAGAATGTGCATAAAGTCCTCAGCCAAGGTCTGGCACACAGTAGGTGTTCAATAAATGAAAATCATTATCATTATTATCATAATTAAAGGTAGACCTGGGATCAGAGGGGGCTTCTAATGTGCACAAGATCTGGGGACCATCTTGGTATGGTGAAATAACAGCGTTTAGACTGACTAATACAGTTGAGGCAAAGTCAGCAACTTCCTTTGTTTTCTAAATGTCAACAAATTATTTTTCTGATTATAAAAGCAATAAAACTTTATTGAAAGAAAACCTCAAAAAATGCAGAAAACTACAAAAATAAATGAATAAGTTAGTGGATTAATACAATTCCCCACTACCTGATTATAAGCACTGAGGACATTTTAATTATATCCTTCTAAACACTTTCCACATAAATTCACATGATATACATACATATGGACACACATACTTATACACATATCTACCATATACAAGCATGTATCTATAATTGAAGTAACATATATATGTATATATCTATAAGGATAGATATAGATATGTAACACTAAATATATAGTATAACACAACACACGTAACAAAATACATAACCAATTCTGTAACCTATTTTTTTCACTTGATTTTCATAAATAGATACTGGACATCTTCCACGTTAGTAATCATAGGTCTACAACATCCATTTAGCCACAGATTGTTACATTTTATAAAAATAATACAGTTGATTTAGCCAATCCCCTATTTCAGGACATTGGCCTTATTGCTAAGCTTTTTATTACTATGAACAGTGCTGGTTAGTGCCAATCTTTGACAATATATCTTTCAATTGTGTACATTCAATTCCCTTAAAGCAAATTCCTAGAAGCGTTGCTGCATGGAGGTTGGAATGCACAGATTGAAGGCTTTTGACCACACGTTTCCCTGCAGGATGACTGTGCTATCCACATGCCCTCCAGGAGTATGCCAGAGCATCTCCCCACACCCTTGCCAACACAGGGTATCATTACTTTTTCATTTTTGCCGATCTGATAGGTGGCAGATAATACTCCATTGTTGCTCAAGTGTGCATTTTCTCTGGTTTCTGGGGAGGCGTGCATCTTTTCTTACATTTGTGGGCCGTTTGGATTTCACCTGCTGAGAACAGTCCTTGTCTGGTTGCTGGCAAGTCCTTCTGGGTGTCTCCTGTCTTCCCCCTTCCCTCGCTGAACCACAGGCTCAGTAGATCCCTGATGTGTTATTCGATATGCCCTGGAAGCTCTGCTTCCTACAGGACTTGACCCCCAGGAAGGCAGCGTCTTCACCTCTCCCCAGCAGCCAGCCTGGGCTGGGATTAGTGGGGATCCAGTCCCTTGACCTCCAGGCACTCCCTGCCCAAGTCCCCTCTCCTGACCATGTGCACGTCCCTACACCACAGAGAATTTAGAAACCAGATCTGCTTAAAGAAAAAAAAGCAGTTTTTGCCAAAATTCCAAACCCACCCAGCAAATACATTCTAGGGGTGATTATTAGCATGACTTGAGGAATCTTTTCAAAAGAACGTACCAGAACATTTCTTTAAAAGCCCAGTGCTCCTGAGAGGTTTAAAATGAGAGTGTATGTATACCAAGATCTAGCCCGGTTGAAAACACCCCAACCATGGACCCAGGAATTCTGCTGGTAAGAGTTTTCCCTCTAGGTGGGTGTACTTACCCATGTATGGAAAGACATGTGTGAGGCATTCACAGAAACATTGCTTATACCAACAAAATAAACGGCAACAACCTAAATGTCCATCTGTAAGGACCTGCAAAATAAGTTACCAATGACCTTTCCCATAAAGGCCTGTGCACAAAGTAGCATAATGTGGCAAATCTGAACGTGCAAGTGTAGAAATGTGTCCTTGATCTACCATTAAGTGACAAAGCAAGGTGTAGACTAGCACATCTTGTGTGATGCTACTTGCATTTTTCAAAAGGCTCATAGGAATTGTCCAAGATATTTATGGAAGCAGAGACAACTGCATAAGATGCATAAGAAACAACTTGGTTTCATCTGGGAGGGGGCTTGAGGTTGAAGGATTTAGAGATTTGTAGGTTGCATTCAACACCCATCTGCATTGTTTAAATAATTACCAGGATTATGTTTTTCATTATTATATAATGAGAAATCTGATTTAAAAATTTAAAAGTGAGCCTGTGATCAATAATCATAACTGTGATAACAACGTTACTAAATAGCTTATTGAGTCCCTATAATGTGTCAGACACTGTGTATTCTCTCATTTAATCTTAAAACCAGTGCTATTTTGACACATGAGAAAACTGACTCTTAGGTTAAGGGCCATGTAAAGGCCACGTCTGACTATAAAACCCTGGGCTTTCCACAGGGCATGGCTCTGGTACCTGAAACAAGACCTGTGTGGGCTTTGTCAGAACCTGTGGGGTTGGCCAGTGGGTCTCTTGGGATGAGCTGGATAGCTTCCCATCTGAGACTGCTCTGTCACCAGTGCCTGTGCCCTACAGCAGGGGTCTCCAACCCCCCGGGGGCCATGGACTGGTACTTGTTAGGAATCGGGCCACACAGCAGGAAGTGAGTGGTGGGCAAGCGGAGCTCCGCCTTCTGTCAGATCGACAGAATTAGATTCTCATAGGAGCAAGAACTCTATTGTGAACTGCACATGTAAGGGATCTATGTTGTGCACTTCTTGTGAGAATCTAATGCCTGATCCCCACCTCTCCCCATCCATGGAAGACAATTCTTCCATGAAACCAGTCCCTGATACCAAAAAGGTTGGGGACTGCTACCCTACAGTGTTTCTCCTCCTGACCTGACACTTTAGAATTGCACCATCCAATGCAGTCTACTTTAATTTGTAGAAATTAAATCAGACTAAAATTTCAGTTCCTTGGTTGCACTAGCCACATTTCTAGTACTAAGTAGCCACAAGTGATTAGTGACTGCTATGTTATCAGACAGAACATTTCTATCACCGAGAACATTGGATAACAGCACTGCCTTACACCGGGTTTAGAGCCAGGCAGACCTAGACTCAAACCCCGCTCCACCACTTACTTGGGGCTAACTGGGTGATCCAGGCAACTCATTAACCTTTCCGGGCCTCACTGTTCGCATCTGTAAAATGGAATGACAGTATAGCTACCTCATTCTGGGCTGTTGCAGGGGTTAATTAAGATTATACCTGTTTCATAATTAGCTCAAAGTCTGCCACGTGAGCAGCTGTCACTTAACAGGTAGCAAGGAGGGTAAGAACCGACAGTTTCATGGTCTCAAGCAGGTCTGCTCTGAGCCCTTACCTCCTTGTCTGCAAAATGTAGTGAATGGCACCTACCCTGAAAAGTTTTTGTGAGGATAGAGAGCATTTGTGGATGCTCAGAAACAGTCGCAGTCCTCTTCCTCTTTGCGAAAGGGGGTTTCCTCTGTCAGGGAGTCTCACAAGACTCAGAAGTAAAATATTCCAGAAGGCTGATGTATCAACAAAAGAAGGCTCAATCCCTAGACTAAAATAATCATGGGGTGCTGTTTTGTCACCCAGTAGATTGCAAGGAAGGGGGGAATTTAAACTTTGTATTGTAGAATAATGTTCATATAGAAACGGCACCTTTCATAAGTCTGAGAAACTCAAAACTCCTGTGTACCCACCACTTACACCAAGAAACCAAACACCAGTGGCACTCAGGAGCACCCTCCAGCCCCTTCCCATCCACTGTTGCCCCCCACAAGAATAACCATTATCCTGACTTCCAACACCACAGATTAGTTTCTTGTAGACAAACTTAGATTCACAACACCTCATGTTAGTGACTACCCAGTAATCTCAGACACTGGTGGCAAGGGTGCCAAATTGTACAGCCATTTGGGAGAGTAATTTGGCAGCATCTCCTAAGACTTAAGATACATGTACTTCTTGGTCTAACATGTCTACTTCACAGCGTCTGCCTTAGAGAAATGCTCCACACAGAGACGCAAGCACAAGGGTGTCTGGAACAGAATTATATGTGATAGTGAAAAATTAGAAACTACCCGAGCGCCCAACTAAAGGAATGTTTTTAAAAAATAAACAGCATGGGACACCACAGTGTATGCTAGACACTGTAGGAGATCAAAAGAGTGAGGGGGAAATCTACGTGCACCAACATAGAAATATCTCCAAGACATATTGTAGAATTTAAAAAGCAAGCTGCAGAAAAATAACCAAAACACACACACAGCATCAAAATCAGTGATGGCTCTGGGAAGAGGGTAGGATTAGGGCATGGCTGGGATGGTAAAGACAGTAGGAGAAATGTCACTTTTAAAAATCGATATGCAACCTGGTTGTTCCAAATGTTTAAAACAGAAATGGATTTAGATATTACTTTGTGAACTGACTTGCAAGCTTTTAAGGGGAACAAAACAACCCACCCACCAAGTCCAGGTGTGCAGAGGTAGACCGTTCCCCACACTCCCTCCTGCTGGGTGGGTGGCTCTTGCTAGTGCCTCAGCTTCAGTTTCAGAAAGGCAGTCTTCTGGGCCTTCGAGGTCTGTGGAGCTGAATGAATGGAGGTGTGAGAAGACCCTGGAGACCGGGACTATGCAGGCTTCCTTTGATGGATGACGGTGGCCTCGTTACCACACCTCGCTGAGAACTCGACACCAGTGGGATGAAAGTGGACCCCTGGAGAGGAACAAGGCCCAGGACTTGGCACCTGCCCCAAACAGTGCCCAGCACTCTAAAGAAAGGATCGACAGGTCTGATTCCCTCCGTCCCTGGGGATGGTATAGAGAGAGGTGGGGCAGCCGTCGCCTCACACAACAGGATGGCTTTGTGAGAGTGAGGCAAGGAGGCGGAGGCTTGGGATGGGCCATGTGGCATCCAGAGGCTGTGAGCTCAGGAGAGCAGGGGTTGAGGGGGGCAGCAGTCAGGACCCTGCATTCAAAATGTTTAGCCTTTAAGAATTAGCTTGGTAGATGCTGGGTGCAGTGGCTCATGCCTATAATCCCAGCATTTCAGGAGGATGTGGTGGGAGCATTGCTCGAGCCCAAGAGTTCAGGCCTGCAGTGAGCTATAATGGCCCCGCTGCACTCCAGCATGGGCAATAGAGTAAGACTGACTCTTAAAAAAAAAAGAATTAGCATGTTGGGGAGGCTAACCCAACTGACTCCATGGAGAAGTGTCCTCAGTTTCCTCCTCTGTAAAATGGGGCTAAAGTTCTCGCCATCAGACAACACACACACACACAAAGGCTCATGAGTCAGACTGTCTCACATCTACTTACAAAGCTGCCACTTGCAAGAGCCATCTATGAGAAGCCCACAGCCAGCATACTGCTAAACAGACAGAAATTAGAACCACTTTCCCTGAAAACCAGAACAAGACAAGGATGCCCACTCTCACTCCTCCTTTTCAACATAGTTTTGGAAGTCCTAGCCAGAGCAATCAGACAAGATAAGGAGATCAGGGGTATTCAAATAGGAAAAGAGGAAGTCAAGTTATCCCTCTTTTCAGACAATGTGATGCTATACTTGAAAATCCAAGGTAATCTGTGAAAAACATCCTTGCACTGATAAAGAACTTTGGCAAAGTCTCAGGGTATAAAATAAATGTGCAAAAGACAGTCTCCTTTCTATATAGCAACAATATATCAATAGAAACCCAAATAAAAAGCACAATCCCATTCACAATTGCCACACAAAAAATAATAAAATATTTTGGCATCTTCCTAACCAGAGACATGAAAGACCTTTACAATGAAAACTAAAAAACATTGCTCAAAGCAATCAGGGTGACACAAACCAAATGGAAAAAATGTTCATGCTCATGGATTGGAAGAATCATCATTGACAAGATGTTCATCCTACATAAGGCAATCTACCAATTTAATGCAATACCCATTAAAATACCAGGAGCTCTCTTCTCAGACCTGGAGACAACAATACAGGAACTCATATGGAAACATAAACAACTACGAATAGCCAAAACAATCCTCAGGAAAAAAAAGCAGGAGGTATCACATCCCCAGACTTTAAACTTTATTATAAAGCTACAATTATCAAAACAGCCTACATTGGTGTAAGAACAGGCATATAGACCGTTGGAGCAGGACAGAGATTCCAAAAGCAAAGCCTCAATTTCTCAACTAACTCATCTTTGACAAAGCTTTACCACCAACCACTGGGGAGAGGAGAACCTATTCAGTAAATGTTGCTGGGAAAACTGATTGACTACATACAGAAGGTTATATCAAGACCCCTCCCTAACACTATACACAAAGATAAATTCTAAATGGATCAAAAACCTAAACAGAAAACCTCAAACTATAAGAACCTTAGAAAATGCAGGAGGCACCCTTATAAAAATTGGAACTGGCAACCAATTCCTGACCAAATCCCCAAGTACCCATGCCATAAGAGATAAGATAGACAAGTGGAACCGCATCAAACTGACAAGCTTCTGCAAAGCCAAAGAAACTCTCAAGAGAGCAGAAAGACAGCCCACAGACTGGGAAAAAATATTTGCCAACTGTATGTCTGACAAAGGCCTAACATCTATGATCTACAAGTAACTCAAATGTTTCAAAAAGAAAAAAAAACAACACTCTCATTACAAAGTGGGAAAAATATGAATAGACACTTCTCAAAAGAAAGTATACGAGTAGCCAACAGATATATGAAAAAAGTGCTCAACCTCACCAGTCATCAAAGTAATGCAAATTAAAACTACACTGAGATGCCACATAACTCCAGTCAGGATGGCCATCATTAATAACTCAAAAAACAACAGATGCTGGAGAGGATGTGGTGAAAAGGGAATACTTCTACACTGTTGGTGGGAGTGTAAACTAGTACAGCCTCTGTGGAAAACAGTATGGTGATTCCAAAAAGATCTAAAAATTGACCTTTCATATGACCTCACAGTCCCCCTACTGGGAATATACCCGTAAGAACTCAAATCACTCTATGAAAAAGATACCTGCACATGTATGTTTATCACAGCATCGTTCACAATAGCAAGAACATGGAACCAATCGTGCTGCCTATCAAAAGAGTACTGGGTAAAAAAACAGTGGTACATCTATACAATGGAGTATTACTCAGTTATAATGAAGGACAAAATCATGAACTTCACAGCAACCTGGATGGACTTGGTGTCTATAATACGGAGTGATCTATCACAGAAACAAAGAACTGAATGTCACATGTTCTCACTCATAAGCGGACCTTGAACAATTATTGTAATGCTATAAGAAAAGGATTGGCAGGAGCAGAAAACTGAGAGAGAAGGTGGGATTGGCAGTAATGGGGGAGGGAGGTACACTTCATCAACAAGGGTACATGCATAATCAACGTTTGTATACCTAACTCTTAACTGTACTCCACATCTTTAAAATAAAAAAAAATAACAGAGGGAGAAAAAAAAGTAAACAAACAAAATATATGTTGTGAGCAAAGATGTTAAAGCAAGTAAATGAATATAGTTAATTTGCTTAATAAATGATATCAGAAATTTTCTAGTTGTTGTAAGTTATGCTAGGTGTGGATAATACAGAGATACATGGTAAAATTGAGACAAAATAATCATAATTTGTGCTCCAGTGTGTAAAGTATCTTACTGCATGAGATCACAAAAAAATAGATAATTTTCAGTATTAGGGAAAGGAAAATTTTCTTGGAGTATGTAATATATAAAGTTAACAAATGAGAGAAAGTCCGTAATTAAGTCAAGGTAACACCAACTCTTACAAACTATGTTTAATTTTATTTTGCAAAGTTAATGATTTTCTTTTGACTTTTACATGAAAAATATGATTTCTGTATTCTCATGTACCATTCTAAAAGTATTTCCTCTGAAGTAGAAAAAAATATTTAAATCCTCTAGTAAATTATTAGTTTGCAAAGTTCTTCAAATTTCCCAACTAACATTAATGTTTATATAAAATATCAATAATTAATACTTTTTCTATAAAAATCTAAGTCAAGAAAAATTTTCATTCTAGACTAGGATATTAAGGAAGCTAGTAGTCTATTTTTAAATAATGTCATTATAATCTAGATAGGTACTGACATAAGACAACTTTTGAACTTAGTAGAAAATTCAATGTTAAGACTAGGTAGGTCTTTAAAAACTGCAAAATCTCTCTTATACAGGTGACAAAGAAGATAAAATGTTATTATCAAGTCACTAGTTCAAAATAACACTATTGAAATTTCAAAAGCTTAAGATTGTAATTTACTAAATAATAAAAAAAGAGTACAATTTTAAATGACTATATAAAACTTATTTATATGTTTTCTAACTAGACATGAATTAAAACCAATAATATTTTAAATTGAATTAACTAAATAAATAATTCAGGTAATAAGAGTGACCTACTGCAATTTTTCTATTGTGATTATTTAAAAAATTAATCAATATATTCATGGTGATAATAAATATATAAACAATTTGAAAACAAAGTAATGAAAATCATCCCCATCATTACCAGTGACTTCAGTCTCTTTCCCAAAGAGAATGTCTATGAGTTTGTGGTTTTTTTAATATATACATTCACAAATACTCTAAATTGTATATACATATGCAAATATATGACAAACATACATACATATATATATTTACGCAAATTGGATAATATTATTCTATTATTCTGTCTTTAGTCTCCATTTCACCATGTAACATACATATATTTTATACCAGATTTATAGATTTATTTTATTTACCACATTACCTAACAACTATATAGCAAGTCATAAATGTAATTAATTCATTATAACATTATTGGGAACATTAACAGCACTGAGATTTTATACTCTTTGCAAGCTAACAAGTTAGCTTGCTACAGTTTAGTGGATATTGTTAGAAGACAGAAGATTCTTGGGTCAGAGAAGAAAGGTAGTTTATTATAATAAAATCTGTTTCATATACCCCACTTTCCAGAGGGCAATATTAAGTGGTCAAATGATATCAGCATAGATAATGAGTTGCGTAATAGGAGAGGCACCCTGAGCTTAAGGAATTTCAGTATTTTGAAAGAGTATGATGTTTTCTATGGGTTTATTAATTATGATCTTTATTAAGTTGAAATACATTTCTTTTATATATGATTTGTGAGAGCTTTTATTATGAAGTGGCATTGAATTTTGTCAAGTGCTTATTCTGCATCTATTAAGATAATCATATAATTTGTATCCTTTAATCTATTGATGTGGTGCATCATCTTTATTTGTGCATATTGACTCATCCTTGCATTGCAGGAACAAATTTTATTTGAATGTTGGGTTTTTTTTTTGTCATGTTATGCTGAATTTAGTTTACAAGTATTTTGTGGAAGATATTTTCACTTATGTTTATCAGAGATTTTAGCCTGTAGTTGTCTGTTTTCCTATACTGTCATTATCTGGCTTTGTCAAAGGGTATTCTTGTCCTTTTAAATTGAGACTGGAAGTGTACACTTCTGTTCAATTTTTTAAAGAGTTCCAGAAGAATTGTTATTAATATTGAAAATACTTGACATAATTTACCTGTGAAGCTACTTGATCCCGGACTTTTCCATGTTGGGTGGTTCTTAATTACTGATTCAATCTTTTTACTAGTTAGGTATCTATACATATTTTGTATTTCTTTATAATTCAGTTTTGATAAGTTTTATATTTTTAAGAATGTATCTACTTTACGTAGTTTATGCAACTTTTTGTTCATCATAGTCTCTTATTGGTTATTTTTATTACTATAATATTAATTTTAATGCCTTCTTTTTCATTTATAATTTTATCTGAGTCCTCTTTTTTTTTCCCTGGTTAGTATAGCTAAAGGTTTGTCAATGTTGTTCATTTTTAAAAAAATCTATAGTAGGTGCACATGCCACCAAGATGTGGACCTGCATTTTCAAAATGGTCCTCCCCAGTCTTTAGCTTTAGCAGGGTTCTGTAACCTCCTAACAAAATTGCAAAACTTCCACGAATGCACGTGTGTCAATGGAATGCTACCAAGTTATTGTTGCTATGATAGGATGTGAGTGAGAGACCTCCTATTCTGTCATCATGCTGATGTCAATTCCTCTGCCAGATATAAAAGTTAGAATTTAGAACCGGTATGTCAAGTTAGATATTTACTAATATTACATTTAGAAAAAAATGACATTCTATACCAGAGCATTGTACAGATTTCTCGCTTTATAGAAAGAACATGGATCAGCAAATACAGCCCTGAGTCAAATCTGATTTTTAGTCTGTTTTTGTATGGCCCCCAAAGTAAATTTTTTTCAATTTTAAAGGGGTGTAAAAAGCAAAGCAAAACTAAATGAAAACTATAAACTATATGGTCAACAAAGCCTACATATTTTCTGAGTGGTCGTTTACAGAAAAAAAAGTCTGATCTCTGTTCTGTGACTAAATTGAGATTATCTACTTAATGATTTTGAATTTTTTTTAGTAAGACTATACCTATCTATGTTTGTTTTTACTTACTACTGAAAAACAAATTTTGTTTTTATTCATTTTTATTAGTATTCAATTCACAATTGATATTGATATTTAGAAATTAATATTATAATTTCACAATTTGATATTTTATGAGTTTAAATAATATTTGAATAGCCTAAATATAAAATCATATTATCTTTTAAAAATGGTGCTCTATTTCTCTTCCATGATATTAATTATATCAATTAGATATTTTTATCCTACTATGCTAATATTTGATGGCAATAAAGTAGACTTAACTGACTCAGATGTATTGCATATAGGAATTCTAGACCGAAAATAAATAAATCAAATAAGACATATACCCCAAAATTTAAAAAAAGATAATTAAAACCAGTGTGGTAAAAATGAATTAACTTTTCTATTGTTGTGACTGTTTTGCTCAAGATACCAGGCACAGAATAAGGTTTATATGTTGAATAAAATAATTGGAACCCGAATTGTGCTGAAAAGTGAAATAACTTTAAATCTAGAATCTCAAACTTCTGCTCCCCACTTTTTTTTTAAATGGGGGAGTTACCAGAAAAACTTTTTACACAAATTCTGAGATATTTTGAGAAATATTAATCTCCATGTAGGTCATCATGAGTCATATGATATGATTAAGTTATAGGACAATTACAAGTTACTACATGTTTAAGTAACATCATATAACAATGTGCCAAGCAGAAGTGGGAAGTATTATAAGTTTATTTTTTTAAGGATTTTTATCAACAACTATAGATATTGCTATATTTAAACACTTAAGTAGCAGACACAGCTATATATTCTTGTGATATTGAACTAAGCTGTATGTAAGTTCTTAATCATTTTTACTCACTAGGTATGCCTCATATATACTAGGCATTACATCAAGTATTTTAAAATTTTATGTTTATCAATATTTTCAATATTACTGAAACAGAAAATAAAAATTTCTGACAGAAAATTATTAAAATTTTAAAAAACTGTTTTAGAAATAGTGTTCCACTGTTACCAGGGTAGCTTTGAACTTCTGAACTCAAGTGATCCTCCAACCTCAGCCTCCCTAGTAGCTGAGATTTCAGGCACTCGTTACTATGCATAACTCTATTAACATTTTTAGGTAAACATAATTATATTCAGTTGAACAAATATAAACTGCGATCCTGGTAAGTTCTAGGTAATATTCTAGTAATAAATTAAACACTTTAAAAACAACAAAGTCTGGATTTTAGGATATTTTTATTCTAATAGAAATTTACATTCGAATAGAAATTTATATATTGTTATTATCAAAATGCTTTAAAATTTTCTCAGAAAAAATATTAGCAGATGTATTGACAAATGTATTGCTTAACAAGGCAAGTGTAAACTTGTTTTTTGTTTTATTTTTTCCTCTTTGTCCTGCCAATAATAAATAATGAGAGAGAGAGAATGTGAAAAGAAAAAAAATACACTTCCGGAAATATAATTACAAACCCAAATTATTTGATTTAATATTGTAGTTAAGATCATTACCAAAAGTTTCAGTAGCAGTTAAGAAAGGATACTGAAATAATGTGAAGTTATAGATACAAGTAATATGCAAAAGTCAAATGAATAAAACTATGTTTAAAAAGTAAAGTTAGCAAATATTTTAAAATTTGGTATAATGAACTTGAATTCATTAAAATTTTTTTATTGTATTATTAAATTTCTAATAATATTTAGTCTATGCTCAAAAATTTTATCATCTAAAAATAACTCTCTATTTTCAATGCTCCTAATTATACCATTAGATATTTTATATCTTATTGTAATGGCACTTAGTGATCACAGATCTCTATTCTGAAAATAATCAGTGCTTTGTATAATTTTTATTAGAACTATTAAGTTTTATTCTTGGCTCTTAAATTTTGCATATAAATAAAATTGCATTTATAAAACTATTATTTGGAATTTTTATAGCATTGTTCAAAGTAATAAAGTTTATTTTTGAAAGAGGTTTTGCAGCAGATTTTATGTTCACAGAAAAATGAGCAGAAATTAAAGTTTTCATATACTTCCTGTACCTTTCTACCTACAGTCTTTTTCACTATAAAAATTCTTACATCAGAATGGTACCTTTGTTACAATGTATGCCCATATAGTGCCTTGTCATCACTTCACATTCATAGTTTACATTAGGGTTCACTTTTGGTGTTGTACATTCTATGGGTTGCAGCAAATGCATAAGGATGCATACTGCCATTGTAATAACATACCTAAGAATTTCACTCCCCTAAAAATTCTGTATTCTGTTTATTCATCCTTTCTTCCCCAAACACTATCACTCATTTTTTTCTGTCTCTATAATTTTGTCTTTTCCAGAATGCCATGTAATTGAAAACATTAAGTATGTGGACTTTTAAATTGGCTTCTTTCACTTAGTAATATATATTTAAATTTATCAATTTTTGGATGATGTGATAGCTCTTTTCTTTCGAGAGCAAAACAATATCTATCATCTAGATACATCACAATTATTTATCCATTGAACTATGTCTTGGTACCTTCCATATTTTAGTCATTATGAATATAGCTGTTATAAACATCAATATGCAGATTTTTTTATGGAAATAAGTTTTCAGCTCCTTTAGGTCATTACCAAGGATAATGATTGCTGTATGCTATGTTAAAAGTATATTTAATTTTGTTAAAAGTCATCAAACTAACTTCTAAAGTGACTGTATTCTTTTGCATTCTCACCAGCAGTGAATGAGAGTTCCATTGTTTCTATCACCAATATTTTTTGTGGTCAGTGTTCTGAATAATAATCATTCTAGTAGGTATACAGAGGTATCACAATGTCGTCTTAACTTGTATTTCCCTGATGGCATGCCATGTTGATCATTTTTGTATGTGCTTACAGCTATATGTGCATCTTCTTTGGTGAGGTGTTTATTAAGTTTTTGACTCATTTTAATAGGTTTTTAAAAATTGTTTAGTTTTAAGTTATTTGTATATTTTTATGAGATCTTTGACAGATAGGTTTTTAGCAAACATTTTACCCAAATCTATGACTTATCTTTTTATTTTTTTGACAATGTCATTTGCTGAACAGAGATTTTTTAATTTTAATAAAATCCAGCTTATCAATTACTTATTTTATAAATTATACCTTTGATGTATCTCAAAAGTTATTACCCAAAACCCAAAGTCATCTAGGTTTTTCTTTCCATTTTATCTTCTAGGAGTTTTATGCTTTTGTGTTTTATATTTAGGTCTGAGATCCATTTTAAGTTAATTGTTGTGAATGATGTCAGGTTTACATCTAGATTTGTTTACTTTTTGTATGTGTGTGTCCAGATGTTCCAGTACCATTTGTTAGAAAGACTGTCTTTTCTCTATTGTATTGCCTTTGCTCATTTTTCAAAGAACAATTGACTACATTTTTATTAGATTATTTCAGAACTCTCTATTCTGATCCATTGATTTTATTGTCTGTTATTTCATCAAAACCACACTGACTTATTGGCTATAGTGTCAGTCCTCAAACTTTATTACTTTTTCAATGTTGTGTTGGCCTTTTTGGGTCATTTGCTTTTCCCTGTAAACTTTAGAATTAGTTTATCAATATCCATAAAATAACTTGCTGAGATTCTGATTGAGATTGCACATAATATACAGATCAAGTAGGGAAAAAAATGGCACCTTTACAATTTGTAGTTTTTTTATCCATAAACATGAAATATCTATTTATTTAGAACATGTATATATGTTGCTAAATTTATACCCAAGTATTTCATTTTTTGAAGTTAATGTATATTTTATTGAGTTTTTAATTTCAGATCCCACTTGTTCCCTGCTGGTATATAAGAAAGTGACTTACTTTGTTTATTGGTCTTTTATCTGCAACTTTTCTATACTCATATGTTAGTTCCAATAGTTTCTTGTTGATGTTGTTTATTCTTAAAATTTCTACAAAGTCAATCATATTATGTTAGCAATAACAGATGTATTTTTTACAATCTGTGTATCTTTTTATATTTTTTTCCTGTTTTATTTAAATAACATGGACTTTCAGTATGATGTTGAAAAAAGTGGTGAAAGATGACATACTTGTCTAGTTGGACAAGCTTTTAGTTTCTCACCATTGAATATAATGTTAGTCATACATTTTTTGTAGATGTTCTTTATCAAGTTGAGGTAGGTGTCTTCTGTTTCTTCTTTGTTGAGGTTTTTTGTTTTGTTTTGTTTTGTTTTTAAATCATAAACGGTATTATAGTTTGTCAATATAGTTTGCATCTATTGATATGACAATATAATTTAAAAATTTTTTCCTTTTTATGTGATGTATTACATTAATTTTCAAGTGTTGAACCATCCTTGCCTATGTTACAGCTTTTTAGTCCAACAAGTACAGCTCTTTTAGTTTGGCAATACAGCTCTCTTAGTTTGACAAGTATAGCTCTTTTAGTTTAGCAAGCTCTGTTATGACTCTTTTAGTTCAGCAAGCTCTGGGCTCTTGTGAGGGAGCCCCCAAGAATTGTTACAGCTCTAGATGTTATAGGTCTTTTAGTTTGGGCAGCTCTTTTGGCGAGTTCTGAGATCTTGTCTTATGACTGAGAAAAATAAGGAGTGTGAACACTGAAGTACTAGTAAGTTGAAGTTTACTAAGAAACAGGAAAGCTCTTGGCAGGGAAATGGGACCCAAAAGTGGGTTGCTGGTGATTTGGCTGAGTTCAGGGTTATTTGTGGGCTGGAAATAGGGAAGTATGTTGCTGATTGGTTGGCAGGTAGGCTTGAAAATGCACCAGAGAAAAAGCCATGATAGCACAAAGAACCATTTGGGAGAGGACAAGATGAGGGCCAACAGGGAGAAAGCATGCCAAAAAGGGGTGGGAGTTATCTCTCCAGTCAATGGACTCCGTCTAGAACCTGCAGCTTGGACTTTCAGGTGCCAGACCAATCCCAGTTTGAGAAAGTTCCACTGGGGACCCACCCTAATTGTCTGCCTCACCAGTTTCTTTCTTCCTCCTCTCTCATCCCTCCCTCTGGAGTAGTGAACCTAACTGCCATTAGAGAGTAGGGGTGATGACCAATCTGGCTGCTTCCTGTTGATCATGGGCATCATATGGCAGCTAGGGACCCTCCAGAAGATGATCTAAAGGTCCCTGGAAAAAAGGAGCTTCCATTTGTGTTTCCATCTACATTACCATCTGGAGTTTGATAGCCTTTAGGTGAGAAGAAACAAATTTTACATTGAGGTTAATTATGCATAAACCAAATAGGAGCAATACAAAAAAGGAGCTATCAATGGGAAAATCCAAATCCATATATTAGACAACCCTCGAGAAGATATGAGAGATTGAAATCAACTAAGGATTGAGCCCAACTGTTCTCTTGAGACATCAATAATTTTGATTTTTTTTTATAACCTTCAGTTTTTCTTCTACCTGGGAGAAGGTGTTAATGCAAATACAACAAATTTCATTTAAAAATAAATATATACAATGCTCAATGGTTTTGTAAGACCACAGTAGCCAATGAGTCAATGGTTGTTTGTTGATTATTGATAGCTACTATAGCTTTCCATCCTTGTCTCACCATGAGAGTGAGGTTAAAACAGATCTTTATAGCAGAGGTATCCCAGAAAATCAAAATAAACCTCTGGCATCCTATTCCAGGTGTTTGTAAGATTGGGTTTTCATGGGCATTCCCTTCTAGATTACTAGGTATATGAAAGTCATGCTAGTGCTGGATAGAGACCCCAGATTTCTGTGACTGCATTGTTGCTGTAGGGATTACTCCAGGAAAGATTATGAATTTAGAATATGTTCAGAGGAAGCTATCTGAGCCTGACTGAAGATCACCACTGTAGGGACAGCAGCCACTATTGTGCAAGCCCCTCTCCATTGGTAGGGTAAAACCAAGTATAATCCATTACCATATAAAAAGTAATACCCAGTTCCAATTAAGGAAGGTGCCCCAATGGTTCCAGATGGGAAGAATATCCCAGTGACTGTGGTTTTCTCTGATTCATCAGAGCTGCAGGAATCGTCATGAAGAAAATCTTCAAATAATCCTAGCAGTTCCCATTTGGTGTTTTCCTAAGGAACCATCCCATTGTGTACAGGTTTTTGCAGACATGATGATTAGGGTTATATGAACAGATTGTATTCTGGATAAGTTTAGATAGAATATTTGCAGGGCGAGTTGTGTAGTGTGTAGATTTACATGTACCCCTCATTTGGGGGATTCCAGTATGTTGACAAATTAGGGGCTCCATCAAAGGGGTGGTGATATGATGAGAGGTATCAATGCAATTTATTAAACCATGACAATCAGATTCATGGTTACACATTCTGGCCAGAGTATCTGGTGATATTCAGATCTTTGTATGCAAGGGGCTAGGATCCACTCTCCCCATTCCTCCTTTTCTGCAAACATTTTGTTTCTAATTTTATAAAGAAAGGTGCTACTTTGATAATGCAAAGTCTCGTTACTTGGAGGAATGCCACCCCACCTGGGATAATCATAGGTGCAATTGAAAGCAGAGAGAACCACTTTTCCACATCCCTGCTACCTCTCCAGTCTTAATTGAGGACTTTCTACCTCAAGGAACTCTCTGGTCAGATTTTACCGCTTTTTTAGGGCAGTGAATTCATACCAAGAACCACTGAGCTTTCCAATCTGCTTAAGAGACAGCAGTAGTGCTATCAGGGGGAGAGACAGAGAAGATTCTTACTGTGGGCAAACCCAGCAATTTGAATAACTGCCCTTTTCAGTCAGGTATGTAATGAAGAGAGAAAGGGGGTATTTATAGGAAGCTAGGGCTAGTGATGACTGAAATAGGATGTAAAATAGACTAATTATTTTGTTTGTTCCTGTGTGAGAAATTTTGTAGAAGGGGTAAAGGAATTATGGTCTAAGGAAGTAGATAATCCATGAATATTTAGGGTTAAGGGATTTCCCATGTCTGCAAGACTGGGCTGATTCCTAACATAATGGGAAAAAACAAACAAACAAACAAACTTAAATATAAAAGAGGGAAGGTGTTTGGAGAACATAGCCTTCTTCCCTATGTCAGTAGGTTTCTTTTTCACCAGGGGACAGACAATTATTTAAATCTTTGTATCCTCCTGTTTCTAGGAAGAGACAAACACAACATTGCTCTGAGACATACTCCAGATGACTAAGCCAGTTAGTCATTCCACCCAACAATGTTATCTCTTTGGGTTGTCAAAACACCTGTAACATTGAATACAAAGAGGGGATAGTAGCCATGGCAATCCCAAAATAAAGGAAATGTGATAAAAAAGACTGGAAGACTTCATCCAATACCTGATGGACTGACAGGGATTGGAGCCAGCCCAGGGGCCTTTGGGTAATGCCAAGGAGTAACCTTGGCCAGAAACCCTCAATTACCCCCAAACCTTTTTCCAATCCAACTTGATGGCTAGACTTTTATGAAAAAAATTTGAGGACAAGAAGCCTTGGAAATGAAAGTAAAGAGTCATAGGTTTGCTTTTACTTGCCCTTCTGGCATTCCTGGACATGTCCCCAAGAAACGTTATGGTTTTTTAGACCACTTTTAGTTTAGTGAGTACAGCTCTTTTATTTCATCAAGTATAGCTCTTTTAGTTCAGTGAGTTCTGTTATGGCTGTTTTAGTTCAGGAAAGTTCTTAGCAGTGAGAAGAGACCCAAAAGTGGTTTGCTGATGATGTGGCTGAGTTCAGGGTTATTTATGTGCTCAAAATGCAGAAGTGCATGCTGATGTATTGGTGGGTGGACTTGAAAATGCACCAATAAGAAAGAGACATGATAACACAAATGGGACAAAATGGGAGAGGATAGGGTCAATCAGGAGAACACGCACCAAAAGTAGATGGGATTTCTCACTTTGTTTCGTGGACTTCATCTGGAACCTGCAGCTTGGTCCCACAGATGCCAGATAATCTCCAGTTTGAGAAAGTTCCGCCAAGGATCCAGACTATCTGTCCACCTGACCATTTTCTTTCTTCCTACTCTTTCACTTACTTGAGATTAATATCATTTGGCTATGACATAATAATTTTTAAATTACAGGGTTTAATTTGCTACTTATTTTTGATGATTTTTGTACAAATGTTCATGAGAAAATTTGATCTGTAACTTTCTTATTTTTTAATGTATTTGAATTGATATTAGAATAATGCTGGACACATAGAGTGAGTATGAACTATTCTCTCTGTTTCCATATTCTTAAAGACATTTTAGAGAAATGGTATAATTTCTTTTTAAATGTTTGGCAGATTTATAAGTAAACACATCTGAGTTTGTCATGTAGTTTTAACCACTGATTATGGCTATTACTTTACAACTTTAGTTATAAATAGCTAAGCACATAGGTATTTGTATTCTCAACTTTAAAATATTCATTGAAAAGCTTTCATTTCAAATAAACATTTTTCAAGTGAAAATTATACAAACATTATCTGTAAAATAGTTTAAGACACAACAAAAAGTCATTGTTATATGTTTAATACGATTTTTAAAAGTTACAACAAATATTAGCATATACCTTTGGAAATATTTCAAATGGTATTTTACATGATGTCATAATAAAAAAAGATGAAAAATTATCACTATTGTACAACTTTTTCAGCAAATTTTGTTAACTAATGAATAAAAAAGATTAAAACCAATGGGTAAATGTATACTTTTATAAAAGTTAGAAATAAATGTCTTTTTTATTCAAGGCTTTTTTTTTCCACTTGAGAATTTTCTAGCTCTTAGGAATACAAGTTAAATTAAAAAAAAATATTCTTGTCATACAATGTACCTTCCAGTGAGAGAAAATATATGATAAACAAGTACACATATAAATCTTGTAATTTCAGAGGTATGATATAAAAATAAGTGCAAAAAATTAGATAAGAGAAAGATGCTAAGTAAGTTTAACCAGAAAGGCATCTTTGAGAAACTAACATTGCTACATGTATTTACAGAATAAAATAAAAACTATACAAATGTAACTTAAAAGTTATAAAAATAATTTAACTTCTCTAGGCAAAACTTAATAGAACAGGCTTATTGTTCACAATGTTTTCCCTTCATTTATAATTACAGTTGTTCTTCTCTCACCTATAGGTATCTATTAATTATTGCTTCTGTAATTCTAGGATTTCTAGCAAATTTTATTGAAAATACTACCTACAACAATTATGTCATTTGCTACATATGACAATAAATTATAAAAAATTAAGTTACATTTGAATACCACTTTGTTGCTTAAATACCATAGGATTAATTAATATGCAGAATTATTTATATCTTTTAAATATTCAAAGTGGATGTAGGAGAGAAAGGTTCAGGATGCAACATTTTTCAGAAGTGGTTTGATCAAGAAATTTTATGCTAAGGGACAGAAAAAAAATAAGCAATTTTGCTTTAGAAATATTGAATAATAAATACTTTCTAAGAAACATCTGCTTACTCATGTTTATTGATGTATTCTTCACAATGGTCAAATGGTGAAGCAATGCAAATGTTTATCAACTACTGAATGGATAGATTAAGAAAAGATATATCCATACAATAATATATCATCAGTCTTAAAAAGGAAGAAAATTCTGGCACATGCTACATCACAGATTAGTTTTGAAGACATTACACCAAGTGAAATAATCTAGTCATAAAAGACAAATACTATATGATTCAACTTATATGAGATATCTGGAGTAGTTAATTTTATAAATCGGAAAGTGGAGTGGTAGCAGCCAAGGGATGGGCAGGAGGATGGAAAGTCGTCATTTCATGAATTTAGAATTTTAATTTTGCAAAATGAAAAGAGTTGTTGGGATAGGTTACTGAACAATGTGAATATACTTAGCAAACTTGAACTGTATTCTTAAAATGGCTAAGATAGTAAATTTTATATGTATCTATCATGCATTTTAAAAATAAATATTCACCCTTAACTTATTTCCCTGATATAAACTCATAACAAATACAAAATAATAATTATTAAAACCTCACTAACTTATAAAATACATTTAAAAATACTGGAAAGACTCTCATCACTGAAATTGCAAATATAGCTTCAAAATTAAGGTCTTACATCTCTGACCAGCATAAATTATCTTTATTTCTAAGCCATTCAATCTTACTAGATTATTATATGTTTCTTGTAATTTTTTTCTAATCACAAGAAAAACTCTTTTAATAACAAAGAAAATAATGCCCTAGAGTTTTTAGTTAAATCGCAGAAGCAGTTTTAATTCAATTGAAATTGGAAAACAGTACAAAGACCCAAAACATGGAATTTATTTATAAAAAATTGTGCATTTATTCTTACATGTTTAAACTTTAGGCACCTTCAAAGTATTCTCTCTCTATTTGATACAATATGCTTATTGAGATGCTTTTTTCGCAGCTCAGAACAATTTTGATGCCTTTTAATTCTTCTGCTGTTTTTTGTTTCACCTCTTTCATACCGACAAAACATTTCCCTTTGGGGACTTTTTTCATACATGGAAACCAAAAAAGTCACTTGGGGTGAGATTGGGTGAATAGTGAGGGTGGAGCACGGGAGTCATGCCATTTTGGGTCAAAGCCTCTGAATACTCAGTGCAGTGTGGGGAGGTGTGCTATAAAACACCCATCATAAAATGTACAAACATTTTGAAAGAATCGTCAAAAAACTTTTAACTGAAGTTGAATGCAGCCTCTCACAATTCTAGCTGATACACTGATGTCAATGGGTTCTTAGAACACTTACCTAGTGGGGAAGCCTGTCACACATGGGGCCTTCCCCACAAAAAGTAATTCCATATTTTTGGGGGGTCCCCTCCCTTGTATACTTCTTAACAGTTATTACAGAAAAAAAGAACAAAAATATGTCATATAAAACAAAACTTCACTTTTCATTATTTAAAAAATGTAAGACTTCCTGTTTTAACTCTGTCATGTGAAAGCTTGGAAGTCATTATCTCAAGCTTACAACAAGCAAAAAAAGTGAAAATCAAGGACAATTCGTAGACACCTCAGAGAACAAACTCACAGGGAAAACAAATCACTCCAAATCTTGAGAGACAGGCAAATACAGTGAATCACAACCTAGATCAAATTAGTTAGACTAGAAAGCAACTGGTGTCATAAGACAAAAGAAAAAGTAAATTATAATTGTGATGAATTACTGAAAGTTGATGGTAAACTATCAAGAGAGTGAGTAACTCCCGTGTGCTGCAGTCTTAGGAGACCACACATTTTACCTCCAGAAACACCAAATTCTTACCATGAAGTGTCAAGAAAAATTCTCTAATGTCACCAGTGGAGGAAAAGAAAACATAATCATTTTAAAATAAATCCAGAGAATGTTCTTTAATAATATCCCACCTCCTGGAGAAACAAATGTCAGTAAAGACTTAGCTCACACAGAGGAAAAGACAATTACACAAATCCAGGCTTATGTTGGCTCCATATCTCACCTAAGGTGAAAAAATAGCTAAGAAATGCATGTGAAAGTCACAGATAAGGAACACATATCCACCAAAACCTGCGATTTAATAATAAAATTATAGAACTCTTTTCTTCCCTCCACCTTACCATAATATCAAAAATGTGGTAGGCTGCAGTATTATGACAAGATATTACATCTGAGAGAGCAGCAAGAAGCAGACATTTTTAAGAAAACATTTTTAGGTAAATCCAAAGACAAAAGAAGAGAGAAAATCAAGAACACATACATCTAAAGCAAAAATTAGACATGCCTCAACTTTTAGTCAGAGAAACATAAAAGCTCACATTTAATGTTTGTGTCTGATCGATTAGCCAATATTTCCACACCCAACTTTCAACAAAAACTATAACTCATCCTTAAATGACAAAGTGAGCATCAAAACTAGTTCCAGATATGACACAGATATTGGAATTATCAGACAAGACATTTTAAATAACTAATTAATATGCTAAAGTCTGTGATGCAAAAAGCAGATAACATGCAAAAACAGAGGATATTGGACACACAGAGATTGAAACTCTAATAACCATAAGCAAATGTGAGAAATTAAAAACTGTAACATAAATGAAAATGCCTTTGAAGAACTCATTGGTAGACAGAATTTGGCTGAGAAAAGAATCAATGAGCTTGAAAATAGGTAAAAAAAAACTTGCCGAGTTAAAATGCAAAACTTAAAATAATAACTATTATTATAATAAAAACAAAATATCCAATAATTATGAAACATTTTTAAAAGTTATAGCAACGTCCATTTTCCTGTCCCTCCTGTAAGAAGTTTGGAATCTCCACTCTACCCTACCAAGTCAAAAGCTGAACAGACTGAAAAGCCAACTATTGGAATTCAAAAAAAAGGTGAAGACAGTACAAAACTGCTGTTCCCAACACAGGAGTCACAAA
Source organism: Tarsius wallacei (assembly GCA_963574415.1). Classification (NCBI taxonomy): domain Eukaryota; kingdom Metazoa; phylum Chordata; class Mammalia; order Primates; family Tarsiidae; genus Tarsius; species Tarsius wallacei. The sequence continues at coordinate 46,035 of CAUYQG010266817.1, forward strand.
ACAGGCAAATATTGGGAGTCACAGCTTACTGAGCAGAGACTCACAAAAGAAACATCTGTAGGAACAAGTACTGGTGTAAGAAAACCTGAGCTGTAGTTGATGATTTGTGGGTAGTTCAGTGTAGAATAGCCTGAGTTAAAAGTCCAAAGAACCCAGTCATGAGGTGCCTCCACTCTCTTGTGAGTTTTACCTCCAGGAACTTGACAAGATTCTCACAGTAAATATCAGAGAAAAATCTTCTTCTCTTTTGGGCATAGGGAGAGGAATATGATCAATTTTGGAATATCCAGAGGACTTTTCTTCTTAACAAGGTCTGCCCTTAGGAGAAACTAGAAATAGCCTAACCTGCTGGGGATTTATCAGGGTCTAACTGGTGTGGGGGAGGAGAAATACCAAACTCTTGCCAGCTATAGACATCCACTTAGGAGAAGAAAAAACACTCAATACCAGTCCACTCTAGGCTTACTGTCTCACGTAAAGGAGGAAAGGTTGGTCGGAGGACTGAAAATAACTAGTGGAGTTCAGTCTAGAGTCATAGGCTTACCAGAAATCTAAAATCTAATAGGTATATAGAATGCTTTTTCTTTTTCTCACCTTGCCACCACATTTCTAAAAGACTTTTAACAGTTACTCCTTTTACCTGGTACAGCATGTCTGACTACCAAGAAAAAAATTTCCAGATACACTAAAAGGCTAAAAACACAATATGAAGAGACAGAACAAGTATCAGAACCAGGCACAGCAGGATGTTGAAATAATTAGACTGGGAATTTAAAACAACAATGATTAATATGCTAGAGGCTTTAATAGATAAAGCAGGCAACATGCAAAAACAGATGGGCAGTGGAAGCTGAGAGATAGAAATCTTAACAACCAAAAATAAATGCTAGAGACTAAAAACACTGTAATTAAAAATGAAGAATGTCTCTGGTGGGCTTATTAGTAGATGGGGCACAGCTGAGAAAAGACTCTCTAAGCCTGAGATATAGTAATAGAAGTGCCCCAGATGGAAAAGAGAACAAAGACTAAAAAAATATAGAACAGAAAATCCAAGGACCATGAGAAAACTACAAAAGGTGTAACATATACCTAGTAAAAATATTAGAAAGAAAAGAAGAAGACAAAGTAATATTTGAAACAATGATGACTGGGAATTTCCTGCAAATTGATGCCAGACACCCAACCACAGATCATAGAAGCTTAGGAAATACCAAAAAGGACAAATGCCCAGAACCTACACTTAGGCATATCAATTTTAAAATACAGAAAATCAAAAACAAAGAAAAAATAATGAAAGAAAATCTTACCTATAAGATGACAAAGAGGAACTATAACCAACTTCTCAGAAACTATGTAAGCAAAAAGAGAGTGAAGTAAAAATTTTAACTTGCTGAAAGAGAAAACAACAACAGAGAATTCTGTATTGTATGAAATTATTCTTCAAAAATAACGGAGAAAATAAGACGTTCTCAGGCAAACAAGTTGAGAAAATTTGTAACTAGTGGACCTGCTTTACAAGAAATGACTTTAAAAGTTCTTTAGAGAAAAGAGATATACAAGAGGGAAACTCCCTCATAAAGCAGAATTATCTTTTGGAGGGCAGGTCCTTTGTAGCACAGGCTTCACGTGCTAGGTAAGTGTTCTAGGAACCTATCAGCATCGGTGTCTTAGCTAGACATGTTATAAGAGGCTGCACTTGGCTTCAGTAATTTTTTTTTTTTTTTAAATCTTTCAATGTGTTTGCCCATTTCATGACGGGTGATTTATGAGTGCACCTGCCCACACTACACTGAGTGTTAAGTAGTTTTTAACCAAAAATAGCACATTCCCCGTGTCCCACCCTCCCTATTCACCCAATCTCACCCTGAGTGATTTTATTTTTGTTTCCCCAGATGAAAAATGTCCTCAAAGGGAAACGTCTTGCCAGCGTGGAAGAGGTAAAACAAAAAACAATGGCAAAAACACTAAAAACCTTCAAAATTAATAAGTTTAAAACCCGTTTGATCAGTGGAAAAACAGTCTTGATCAATGTATTGGTTCAAATGGAGAGTACTTTGAAGGTGACTAAAGTTTAAACATGTAAGAATAAACACACATTTTTTTCTAAATAAATTTCAGGTTTCTGGGGTCCTTCCTCATAATATAGGTCAGAAACTTGGATTTAAATGAAGGAAGGAAAAGCATTAAAAGAAGAAATAAAGGATTATATTTTATACATGAGAAGGATGTGAATCAGGTTGGGCGGGGTATATGCGATAAAATGCTATGGTTTGAATGTGTTTCCAAAATTTCTGTGTTAAAACTTATGGTCAACATGAAAGCCTTAACAGTTTGAGCCTTTAAGAGGTTATTAGGACAAGAGGATTCCTCCTGTATTAATGAAATCAGCTAACCTTATAAAAGGGCTTGTATGAGGTTTGGTCTTCTGCCTTCTGCCATATACCAATACAGTATTTAAGACACGGCGTTGGAAGCAGAGACCAGACCTTCACCAGACACTGAACCTGACAGCACACTGCCCTTGGAATTCCCAAGCTACAGAGCCATGAGAAATAAATTTCTATTGATTATAAATGTCCTAGGCTCAGGCATTCTGCTATGGAAGCACAGTCTGAGACAGCAGTGATATGATCTCTATATACTGATCCTTACCAGTGCCATTCCATTTTTAAATGGAATACGTGGGAGCAGATAATGTCTCCATTTTAATCTCCTGCTAATACTATCAAAGTAAATGATTAATGGCTTTATGTGTACCTTCATTTTTGGCTTGCTGTTTTAACTGGCTATTCCAGCATCTGGCAGTTCAATTATTTCCAGCTCAGCTAAACTCAGGGCAGTAACAATGGTAAAAACGTATCTGATGACTATAGCATATGAATAAATAAAAAGGATGACAGAAATGATATAAGGAACAGGTGGGATGGATTGAAAATACTCTAAGGTGCCTGCATTACCTGTGAAGTGAAAGAATGTTATTTGAAAAGACTAAAATGAGTTGAAGTGTATATTGCAATTTCTAAGGCAACCATTTTAAGAAGTACTAATAACAAGTTAAAGGGGAGTTAAGATGGGTATTATAGATAAAGAAGTAGAGGACAAGTGCATCCAAGAGTAAATACAGTAGTGTTGTCAATTACATCAACAATAATTTAAAATGATAGTTACCTACATAGCCCAATGAAAAGATATGTCTGTGTGGATTTAAAAAAAAAAAAAAACCTAACTATATGTTTTCTACAAGAAAGTCACTTTAATGTAAGCATACATATAAGTTAAAAGAAAAGAGAAGAAGAAAGATATCTCAAGCTAATGCTAATGAAGTTAAATCTGAAATACCTATATTAATTTAAGAAAAAATTTAGGGCAAGGAAGATTACCAGGGGTAAAGAAACACATTACATAATGAAAAAGGCATCCATTCTCAAAGACATAACAATGACTGGCAACTAAGCATCTAACAATACAGCAAAAGCAACATGTAAAAATTAATAGAATTGCACAAATTTACTATTATAGTTGAAGACTTAAACATTTCTTTATTAGTAATTGACAGAAACGAAGACAAAAGATCAGCAATGATACAGTTAAACTAGATAGCACCATCAATCATCTGAATCTAATTGATATTTATAGAATATTCCATACAGGAAGAGAAGAATGCACATTTCTCTCAATCTCATATGAAACATTCACCAATATTGACCACATTCAGGAAGATACAACACACCTTAACAAATGTAAAATAATAAAAATTATACAAAACATGTTCTTAGACATGATGGAGTTAGAATATAAATCAATAACAGAAGAAGAACTGCAAATTCCATGTATTTGCAGTTTAAATAACACATTTCTAAAGAAAATCATATGAGTGAAAAAAAAATCTCAAGTAAAATTTGGAAATTTTTAGAAATAAATGAGAATTAAACCACAACTTATCAAAGTTGTAGGATTCTACCAAAGCAATGCTTAAAGAAAAATTAATAACCTTACATGCATATATAGAAAAAGAAGAATGAAATGCTATTAATAAGCCAGGCTTCTGCCACAGGAAAAAACTAGAAGAGTAATTTAAGTATAAAGTATAAAGTAAGCAATAAAAAATTTTAAAAATGGGAATAAATCAATGAAATTAAAAGCAGAAAGCAATAGAAAAAGTTGACAAAACTAACATCTGCTTCTCTGAAAAAATTAAAATTGATAAATCTCTGGCCAAGATAACCAAAAGAAAATGAGCAGGCAAAAACTATTAATATTCTAAGTGAAATAGTTATCATTACTGATTCCGTAAGCATTAAAAGATCACAAGGAAATACTATGATCAATTATATGCCCAAATTTCATAACTTAGATAAAAGCCATCCAATTATTTAAAAGACCAAGTACCAAAACTCACAGAAGAGAAATAATCTGGAGTCCAATAGCTATTAAAAAAATTCAATCAAGAATTAAATTATTAAACTTCACCACAAAAAAAAAACACTAGGCCCAGACGATTTCATTGATCAATTCTATCAAATATTTAAGGAAGAAACAATACCAATACTATTTAATCTCTAAAATAGAAGCAGAGGGTATATTTTCCAAGTCAATCTATCTGGGCAACATTACCTCTGATGCAAAACAAGTAAAGATGTTATAAGAAAGGAAAACTGCAACTAGTATCTCTTATAAACATAAATGCAACAATCTCAACAATATATGAATAAATAAAATCCAACAATAAATACAACTATATGCACCCTAACCAAATAGTATTAATTCCAGATATTCAGGCTAGTTCAACATTCAAAATTATATTAATAAACACCAACAGGCTAAAAATAATCATATAGCCATATCAGTTGTTGAAGAAGCATTACAAGACCCCACACCCATTCACACATTACATGCTTGTTGAAATTCATTGTATTTTTCAGAACAAATATTGAAACTTGATGTATACAAATGTATTCTATAAATATACATAAAAGTTTGGTAGATCCTATAAAAGGAATACAGATTCTGATGAGAGAATGTAACTATATTGCATGTATGATGCTACCTCACTAAAAAGAACAAAGAGAAAAGTTGTTGACCTAAATCCTTTAGAAAATGAGGTCAGTCTGTGAGACTAAAGGCAAAAAGAACTTAGCAATATCCTCTTTGTAAAAGTTGCTTTCCAAAGGGTGTAAGAATATATGTATTAATAATTCTGTTGCAGCTATACATGTTTAGTGGGTTGAACAATCAATAAATGAATAGTGGATAGTGGCAGCCAGATTTCTTATTGTTGAAGAGGGGAAATTTATAGATAAACAAGGGGATGAGGCTAGAATCAGCCATGTGGTAATTAACTATAGAGGGAAAAGTCTAAATAAACTAAAATTTTAGCTTAATATAGATACAAATGATTACATGTGTATATATATATATTTGTACATAATGTGTATAAACACATGTTAGTATATACATATATTGCCTTTCTCTGTCAGGTGACAGTGCCTGAAAGAAAGACATCTCAGTAGCAATGATCAACACCTAGCACCCAGATCTTGGTTTATAATACCACTCTCTAACAACAACAAAAAAGTTTAGTGCTCCTTGGAGAAAAGGTTAATTCTACAGCTGGGACAGGAAGTATTCAAGATAAACTTGAAGCATGCTTTAGTGACAGAAAGTAAAGAAAGGCTAAAAACAAACAAATAAACAAAAAACATGAAGGTATGTCGAAGGGACACTGGAGTCAACTGGTAGTATTTCTAATGACCAAAATTAGAAAAATTTGAGCAAAATAAAAGAGAAAAGAAGAAAGGAAGAAAGGACAAAAAGAAAGAAGGGAGGGGGATTTGCATTATAATTCCAAGTACAGAAAAAAATTTATAAATTTTTAAATAAATTAATAAATGGAAGAAAGAAACAAATCTCCCATATAAAATAATTATAAATAAATTATAGCATCACTTCTTCCTAAAAGAGTTAACTTTTAGGAAGAACTCCCTTTTCCTTAAGTATAAGTTCTAAACAATGATTTTCTTCCAAAATTGCAGTACAGAAAGGAAAAATATAACTGTATTCCAACTTTATAACTAAAATAACTAAACTTTAACTTTCCACCGGAGAAATATGAGAAGCCAATCTCACTCCTGTAATCAAGGTCACCTTCAACAGTCATATATCATAGTAATAGTATGTGCTCTTGATATGATATAGTAAAAATGACTCTTTGCCTCTGTGGTCTTGTTTCACAAAATCTATAGCCCCAGTCTAATTATGAGAAACTTCAGACAAATTCCAATAAGAAACCATCCTATAAAACACCTGACTAGTACACTTTAAAACTGTCAAGGGTACCAAAATAAAGCAAACAACAACAACAAAAAAACTTTTGAGAAAATGTTGCAGTCAAGAAGAACCTAAGTAGATATGACAACTCCATGGAATGTGGTTTTTGGATAAAATAGAAAAGGACATTAGGTAGAAGCTAAGAAAATCTTAAGAAATCTATGGATTTTAATTAGTAGTAATGCTTCAATATGAGTTCATTACTTGTCAAATTATACCATAGTAATATATTTTGTTAAGAATGGGGAAAATGGGTATGGATTATATAGGTTCTCCATGTACTATTTTCTAAAATGGTCTTTATATTTAAAACTGTTCTAAAAAATAAAGTCTACTAAAAGTAAAATTGTAAGTAATAAAAATTTGCCTATTGATTAGTTTAAAACTCAGTAGACGTTAACTTGTTTCATAAGCTAACACAAAAAGTTAAGAGTATATCACCCTTAATGAACTCATAGAGCTATTGCTGTATTTATCATTATTTCTGTTGTTTTATCTTTCTCACATTTACTTTCAAATTAGACCTCTAACTATTTCACACTCATTTGAATGACATAAGCCACATAGATGCAAGGCCCTGCTATTAAGCACCAGACAGACTGGCAGAACATGCCTGGGATTTAACAAGAGATAGAATGGATGTGGTGTCAAAATATATGACCAGCGTTTTTAAATTTGGGAAACAAACTTTAAAAAATCAGGATTTACATTCCTCCAAAAAGACACCCACACATGTATGTTCATTGTAGAACTATTCACAATAGCCAAACCATGGAACTAATCCAGATGCCCTTTGATTTATCTGTGGTCCACATATTTTGACATGTTGCAATTTTAAATTTTTCATTCATTTTTATCGATTGCTAAGGTTTCCTTTTTAATCTACAGATTATTTATGTGTTATTTATGTATTATTTAGTATGAATTTCTATTGATATTTTCCTGTTGTATTTCTTTCATTACTTTCTAGTTTGATTTTATTATGGTCCATTATATTATAATTTTATTATTTTAATTTTTGATATTTCCTTTATGGCTCAGGATGCAGTTAATCTTGGTAAGCAATGACCCTCACAAAAGATTCTAAAGCCTGAACAATTGGAAAGTGTTTAGATGTCTGGTGATCTGAGTCATATTATATATTCCTTCTAAGATAAAGGATAATTTATTGTATCTTGCACATCTCAACCTTAGGAAAGTGGCACAACTTTTGGTTGGAATATTCAGGTCTCAGACACTGTGCATAACATACTTAAGAATGTTCTTCTAACCCATATAAAGGAGACTCAGAAGACTTTCAGTTTTAGTGTGGGACATTGTATCTGGCCACTCTTCGGAGAGTTTAGGCTGTAATATAAATAGCCCTGCACTTGGGTCATAAGGTTTGGTGGAGTCAAAGGTGCTATAGATTAATTTAGTGGATAAGAACACATTGTGAAGAACACTCCTAGGAGCAAATAAGCTTATACCTGTATGGTTTTGGAGTAAGGTCTTACCTTCTGCAGGAAAAAAAAATAGTATCCACTCAAAAAGCAGCTCCTAGAATGTCACTGCACTATATTGAATACTAAACATTAGACCATAGGCTATAATATGAGTACTGACTGTACTTGCATTTGTAATCTGAGTCATGTGAAATCCACAAATCATTATTTGGAAAAGACATAGTAGCAATCAATTAGACAACACAATCTTGTCTTAGTATATACAGAAGGAACATAAAGTGCCTACATGCATTTCTGGGTAATGATATATATCTCAAACTGTTGGCAGAAGCCTTATAGGAGGTAAGATAAAGAGTATGGAGACAAAGAAATTTAGAAATAATAACAGACTGGATACTGAATTGTGCACATCTATGTATTTTATATCACTGTTCATAAGAGAATATTTACTGCTAAGGAGATAGATTAACCAATTAAAAAACATCAATAAGTCTTTGTCCTTGCAGTCTATGGCATCTGAAAAATGAGACCATACAAATTAAGCTATTTTTGTAGGAAAGGGCACATAACATGAAGCTATTAGTATGAATGCGATTTCATCAGGGCTGATTTATCTACTGCTGAGACTGAATGTTCAATTGTTATCAGCAAAGACTAATGCTAAACCACAGGCAAGATTATGCTACCATGGTAATGTTGTTGTATCTTGACCTATAATCAGGAGATGTCACTAATACTGCAATAATATAGCTTAAAAACCCATTTCCCAAAGATCCTGGCCATTCTCTCAGATGTGTCTAACCTTTCTAGACTGTTATTTGTTATCAGAATGTGATGCTTGACAGAAAAGTTGCATGTATTTCTGTTGTTGATCTTATTTACATGAATCTCATATACAGTACACAAGTAGGCTTGATATATTTGCTAACTTTTTGCCATAAAACCTGTGGGTGCCACTATCAGGTGGTTTTTATACAGTACAAACTGATACAGATGACCTAATACAAGGTTAGGCATAATTTTAACTCCTATCTTATATAACAGCAATATCAAATTAATAAATGTAATTTATAATGCAATGAATGCATACTAGTTCACAGTAACAATTTTAAATAAAAACATTTACAAAGAACAAAATTAATAAAATGTTCAAGCCTTGGTTGAATTATGGCTAACACATATATTGCATAGTTATGTCTGTGTTTATTTTTTTATATTTTAAAGGCTTAAATATATCGAAAATAACCTTTAAAATGAATAAAGTCTTGTCCAACAACATTATATTTTATGTAACTTGGTAGAGTTTCCTCAGGTTTGTTTGGTAGAGACTATTTGAAGAACACTGTTTTTTTAATTTATTTTTTATTTTTTTATTTTTAAGTGTTACAGTATCACACAGCAAAGCTCAGTATTTAGCCAGGATACTGTTAGCACACAAAAATGGAAAATATTAGAGCTATATGAAAGTTTACAAAATCCAGAAATTGATCTTATGTCAATGTTAAAATTTACTATCTTATCCTGTGATATGTTTCTATAAGAATGCCATTTAAATCAATCGAAAATGAGGATTTGTTTATTAATTGTTTGTGGACATTATCTCTTAATATGGAGAAAAATAAAATCTCAATGTATACTTCATACCATTTAGAAAAAATAATTATAAATAGATTTGAGAACTCAATATTACAAAAAAACAAACTATGAAATTGTGGCAGTACATATTTTATCAATTGAACTTTTAACAATTGGTCTTCTAAAAAAGACAGAAAGTGAAGAAATTGTTAAAGATAGATGTCAGTTAAGTGAACAAATAGACAGACATATGCATAGACATATATACAGACATAGATAGATATAATGATAGTTCTGATATTATATATGACATGAATTTCAATAGAGTCTTGAATTCCAAAAATATCATACATTAAACTTCAGGACTTAAGAGTAATATGTGTGTGTGTGTGTTATCTCAAGTGTTATGTACTTTTGTAACAAAAATGCTGCAAAAATGTTAATACTTTCCTAAAAGCAAAACAAAACAGAAAACCAGCAGTATAATTGAGAAGATGATTTGACCACTGAGAAAGGCTGAAAAATGTTTTAATCAACACCGAAAAGAAACAAAACAGTAGAGAAAAAATACTTTCAATCCTTTAACTCAAGTATAGCAGATTCTAAGGCAAGGCTGGTGGAGCTGGTCCCCAAGACTGTAGGGTTATATTTAAGGTACACAAAGCTGACTTTCTAATCTCCCATGGTTTCAAAGCTTTCTATGTCTTCATGCAGTGTCTGAGAGGGAGGACTTCTGGATGCAGGCATGTGTTTGTGATTTTCTCCTGGTATAGCCCATACAGTTTGTACGGCCAGTGCAGCAGTCAAGCTGTTTTTTTGTTTGTTTAATTGCTTGCTTGCTTTTAATTTTTAAAGAAGAATATAATGTTATTTCTGCTATTCTGGCAGCAGTTGCCCATAAAAAACCACATATGGAAAACAGTAACTCTGCCTATGTGACATACTTTTCCTATTTTCTAATCACATGTGAGCTAGTTTACATTGCAGAAGTACCTATTGTATTAGAAAAGATTGAAAAAATAGTAGAGATAAAGACAGAGAGACAGAGGCAGATATAAGCAGGTGTATGGTCAATGTATGTAAGAATCTCTGCAGGGAACAGATGGCATAACAAAATTGGATAATTGAGGATAGCATAATTAAGAGACGATCTTTAAAAGTACAAAAAGACTTAGGGAAAGAACAAGAAAAAGGGCAGTAAGAAGGTCACTAAGAACTGTTGCCACTAGAACCTTCAAAGACAACAATATACAAACAGGAAAACATGGCTAAAATGTTGGAGATTTTCACAGACGGGATGAGCCAACCTTTGTTCTCCTGAGAGGAAAGGGGCAGGGAAATATATAACTCACCTCACTTTCTTCCCATTTTCTGATAATCAGCTAATAGCTGTGATGTGTTCCCTCTATGTCACACTCATGAGTTAGAGAGCAGAGAAAGGTGGATGGGGCATCATATTTTTGGGGAAAATATCCACTTGTGTGAGTATGTGCATCTGGGTACAAAGTATAATGGTAATAGTGGTCATAATTGAATCTGAGAAAGAGAGCATAGTTGTAAAAGAGAACTTTTAATTGTTGCACTCTATGCCCTCAATTGCATTGCATAACTTAAATTTGCATGGTGGCTCAAGTCCAACACTTTGGGAGCCCAAGGCAAGAAGATTGCCTGAGCTCAGGGGTTCGAGACCAGCCTGGGCAACATAGTGAGACCTCATCTCTACAATAAATAAAAAACTAAGCCAGGCATGGTAGTGCATGCCTGTAGTTCTAGCTACTTTGAAGACCGAGGGGGAAGGATCTCCTGAGCCCAGAATGTCGAGGCTGCAGTAGCTGTGAGCATGCCACTGCACTCCAGCCTGGGCAACAGAGTGAGACTCTGACTCAAAAATATATATATATATATAATAATTAAATTTGTACAAATATTTGATATGTAAGTAGTCTTCTAAAAAACAATCCTACGTAGTACTACTGAAATGTTTTATATACTTGTCCTACTTTCTTAGTGGTGAAGATTAGCAAGTTCTTTAACTCACAAAATTAAAGAACGAGCCATCCTTATTCCAAAGC
>CAUYQG010266822.1:0-20167 GCA_963574415.1 Tarsius wallacei
AGGAGAAACAAAACAAAAGAACAATAAAAAACTGTGTTTACGCCATCCAAGCAGACTAATACAATAATGAAAGATAAATGAACAAGAGTAAGGAAATTGTATCTACAGGGGAAAAAAATAGGGCTTAATGAATTCATGATAGTATAAAGCAAACAGATCCAAAATAATAATCAAAGACATTATAGATGGAAACATTCTTAAGTTGAAAATGAACATTCACTTGAATATTTAGAGGATTTACCAAATACCAAGAAGAATAAATTAAAAATAAGTAAAAATAAATATTTTACATTAACAGATGTAAAAACAAGAACCACATGATTATATCTTTTGATATAGAAAAAGCATTCAACAAAATCCAGCATCCCTTCTTGATTAAAAACCCTTGAACACCTAGGCATAGAAGGAACATACCTCAAAACAATAAGAGCCATCTATGATAAACCCAAGTCAATATTTTGCTCAATGGGCAGAAGCTGGAAACACTCCCCTTGGGAACAGGAAGATGGATATCCACTCTCACCCCTCCTGTTCAGCATAATGCTGGAAGTCCTAGCCAGAGCAATCAGGCAAGAGAAGGAAATCAGGGGTATCCAAATAGGAAAAGAAGAAGTTAAGCTATCCCTCTTTGCAGACAATATGATTCTACACCTTGAAAATCCGAGGGAGTCCATCAAAAGCCTCCTTGAACTGATAACTGACTTTGGTAAATTTTGGAGGTACAAAATCAAGGTGCAAAGGAGAGTTGCATCTCTATACACCAGCAACAAGCAGACAGAAAACCAAATAAAAAGCACTTTCCTATTCACAATAGCCCTTAAAAAATTAAAATAAAATACCTTGGCATCCACCTAATCAGAGAAGTGAAAGACCTTTACAATAAGAGCTATAAAACACTGCTCAAAGAAATCAAAGATGACACAAACAAATGGAAAAATATTTCTTGCATGGATTCAAAGAATCAATATTGTCAAGATGTCCATCCTATCCAAGGCAATCTACAAAATCAAGGCAATATCCATCAAATTACCAACATCATTTTTTTTCAGACCTGGAAATGACAGTACAGAAATTCATAAGGTAACAGAAAAGAGCACGAATAGCCAAAACAAATCCTCAACAAGGAACAAAGTAGAAAGTGCTTTTTATTTGGTTTTCTGTCTGCTTGTTGCTGGTGTATAGAGATGCAACTCTCCTTTGCACCTTGATTTTGTACCTCAAAAATTTACCAAAGTCAGTTATCAGTTCAAGGAGGCTTTTGATGGACTCCCTCGGATTTTCAAGGTATAGAATCATATTGTCTGCAAAGAGGGATAGCTTAACTTCTTTTCCTATTTGGATACCCCTGATTTCCTTCTCTTGCCTGATTGCTCTGGCTAGGACTTCCAGCATTATGCTGAACAGGAGAGGTGAGAGTGGATATCCATCTTCCTGTTCCCAAGGGGAGTGTTTCCAGTTTCTGCCCATTGAGCAAAATATTGACTTGGGTTTATCATAGATGGCTCTTATTGTTTTGAGGTATGTTCCTTCTATGCCTAGGTGTTCAAGGGTTTTTAATCAAGAAGGGATTCTGGATTTTGTTGAATGCTTTTTCTATATCAAAAGATATAATCATGTGGTTCTTGTTTTTACATCTGTTAATGTAAAATATTTAGTTTTACTTATTTTGAATTTATTCTTCTTGGTATTTGATAAATCCTCTAAATATTCAAGTGAATGTTCATTTTCAACTTAAGAATGTTTCCATCTATAATGTCTTTGATTATTATTTTGGATCTGTTTGCTTTATACTATCGTGAATTCATTAAGCCTATTTTTTTTCCCCTGTAGATACAATTTCCTTACTCTTGTTCATTTATCTTTCATTATTGTATTAGTCTGCTTGGATGGCGTAAACACAGTTTTTTATTGTTCTTTTGTTTTGTTTCTCCTCACAGTTGTAGAAGGTAGAAGTCCAAGATCAAGGTTTTGGCTGGTTTAATTTCTGGTGAGGGCTGTTTTCCTAGCTTGCAAATGACTACCTTCTTACTATGCCTTCACATATTGTTTTCTCAGTGCATGTAAAAAAGAGTGAGAGAGAGCAAATCAGGGGGAGAGAGAGAGAGAGAGACAGAGAAAGAGAGACAAAGAGAAACAGAGAGAGAGAGAGAGAGAGAGAGAGAGAATTATTTATGGTCCTTTTTATAAGGACACTAAACTTATTAGATCAAAACCACAATGTTAATGACCTCATTCAGCCTTAATTACTTCCTTAGAGGCTCCATCTCCAAATATAGCCCCAAACTATGGGTTAGGGTTTTAATATATGAATTTTGGAGGGGTACAAATATTCAGTCCATAACCATCATTTATTTTTTATTACTTTATTCTCCTCAGAATCCTGGCTGAATTTCTAACAGCAGTCTTCCATTTTATTTAATAGCTTTGCTTCATTTATTGATTTGTTTTTCAAAGCCTCCATCATATTTTAAAATTTGACCTCATGTTTTTCATGTTGTTGAAAAAATTTCCCAGATTCAAATTGTTTTCCTTTCTTCATGATTACTTGCTCTAATGTTAAAGATGTGTTTTGATTTTGCTGATATAAAAATTCAATTAAGTTTATTTGTTGTTTTAGGAACTGAAACACTGAATCAAATAAGCAAAAAGGAGACTTATTGGAAGGATCATGAGCTAATTTAGAAAATTGAAGGGTAAGTTGAACAAGTAAACATTGACAAATTCAAGAAATTTGTTATCAAAGACTGTCATCAATTGTCTCGGCTTCAACTGTTGTCATTCTCTACATGATTATACTCAAAATTCAAAATACCTGGAGATAAAGTCTCATTGGCTAGATTAAAGTCACATTTATCCTGTTCTTTGAAGTGTTATTTATCTTATTGAAGAGAAAAAAAGTAATAACTATTAAGGTGGAACCTAGACTGTTGTTGTAATCACACTTGGCTAAGATTTTTAATCTTGTTAAGATCAAAAATGAATATTTGTCTGACAATAAAATTTCTTGTTTTAAGTCTATTATTAAAGAGAGAAAAATATTTTCTTTTAATTATTTTTTAAACAGTCACCCCTTTTTAATAATAGAATTGCAGGTTTTTAATAATTTCTGAATTATCTAAATCTTAACAGCTTATTAGAGTTTTTTTCTCTATCAGTGATGAAGAAACTCTTCTGTTTTGTTGTATTTTTGTCTCAATCTAATGTATACCAATATTTTATTAAGTAAAAAAAAAGAATTACTGGGAAAAATGAAGTCAAAATAAGACATAAAAACACAGAAACTGGAGAGAAGTTTCATTTAATTCTCTAGCATGAACGTTCTCTTTTTTCTTATATTATTCCATGGCTTCAGTGGATTTCTGTATAGTAAGGCAGTTTATTTCTTTTATTAAATCATGAGTCAAAGTCCTCATTTATCTTAGTTAGAGGGCATTATTTTCTGGGCATTCTTTATTTTATTTTATCTTATTTTAATTTTTTTATTGTAAAGATGTGGGATACAATTCAGGGTTAGGTATACAAACATTGATCATGCAGGTACCCCTGTTAATGAGGTATGCCCCTCCCTCCCCGAGCAGTTTCCCTCAACTGCCAATCACTTTCTTATAGCATTATAATTGTTCAAGGTCCTCTTATGAGTGCGAACATATGGAACTCTGTTCTTTGTTTCTATGATGTCACTGAGTATGATCGACTCCAAATCCATCCAGGTTGCTGCAAAGTCCATATATTTGTCATTCTTTTTGGCTGCATAATATTCCATTTTATATATATGTACCACATTTTTTTTTATCTAGTCCAGCTTCGATGGGAAACATGGTTGGTTCCATGTTTTCTATTGTGGATAGAGCAATAAACATACATGTGCAAGTATCTTCTTTGTAGAATAATTTGAGTTTCTCCGGGTATATTCCCAATAGGGGAATTGCTGGGTCACATGGAAGGTCAATTTTTAGTTCTTTCAGAAGTCTCCAGACTGTTTTCCAGAAAGGTTGTACAAGTTGCATTCCCACTAGCAGTGTAGAAGCATTCCTTTTTCTCCACATTCTCTCCAGCATCCTATATGGCTCCTACACTGGGCCAATCTGCATGATATAATTCATAAATACCTTGGTCATTTAGTATATGGATGATACCTCCTTTTTTATAATTCTCTATTTTCATATATTAGGGATCACTTCTGTTGATATCTAGAAGGTAGGATTTAAATTTTTCAATTTTTACCAACACAAAATTCTCAAATTTCCTTTTAATGAAGCTTCCACATATGACATATACAGTATTTAAAACATTTGTAGATGTAAACTTACACAATGGATTAGCAAGAATTTTTTTTAAAGTCAGAGTCTCACTCTGTCACCCAGACTGGAGTGCAGGGGCACCCTCACTGCCACCCCAGCCTAGACCTGCTGGGCTCAGGCAATTCTTCCACCTCAGCCTCCCTAGTAGCTGGGACTACAGGCACACGCCACCATATCCAACTAATTTTTTTTAAATTATTATTTATTGTAGAGACGCGGTCTCACCATATTGCCCAGGCCGGTATTGAACCTGTGGGTTCAGGCCGCCCTCTTGTCTCTGCCTCCCAAAGTGTTGGGTTAAAAAAAAAAATCACAGTATATATTCTTCCTGTGGGTAATGCTTGAAGCATTTATCAATCATTGACACATTACTACGCATTAGCTCATCAGATCTATAGTACTGAAGAAATAGAGAGTATGTGTGCAAACAGCGTCAACAGGATAAGCTGTGGGGGCAAAGTTCCATGAAGTAGTATCTGAAGAAGTGTATGCAATAAGAAGAACAGAAGATCCTGAAGTGAGTTGCTGGAAACTGTGAAGCATAAACTATGTGTCCTTCATAGTCTGGCTAAATAATTGCTTAGACACTAAGGCATGTAGAACACCTGGTCTTTTCTTTGAGAGCCCTTTATTGTGAATGGACATCATGATATCTTTCTAACCTGGGGATGTGTATAGTGTAAGAAAAACAATAAAAAGGGGGGATATTTTAATTTACATTTGTTTCCATATGCATATGGAGATATGTATCTAGATTTGCGTGCATATTTTGCATATACATAAGGAAATGAATATATGCATATCCATATGAAACTAATAACAGGGTTACTATGAATGAGGCTAGAGCGGTGAGGTTAGACGTGATGTGAGCATGTGCCCAGCTCTAGGTGATGCCATTAATGGACAGTCTTAGGTCATAGACAGTCCAAGTGGTCATAGGTGACAGCCTTGATGGAGAGGAAAACATTTCACTATTTATCTTTTTATCCTTTTTAATTCTTTGAACTATGTGATTATAGTGATTATTCAAAGCAATAAATAAGAAAGTAAATTAAATCATAAGAAATGTCTTGAGAAGAAGAAGTATGTGACTTGGAGAATAGAACTTTAAATTGTATAACTATTGCCATCTGCCTGATATTTTAACTGACATGTTTCTTTTAAAGAAATACTTCTTATAGAAAAAAGTCTTGTCATTATAAATTTCCTCTTTTTCTTAATCTCCCTCTTTTCTTCCATGGAGTTTAAATCTAAACAGTCTTTTTAGGATTATTTCAATGTGTATATGAAATTATTGTATAGATAAATAGTAGAAATTATTAAACTAACTATAACTAATATGGAGTTATTTTTTCAATAAGTTTGTAAGCTGCTGTCTTATGTTCAAAATCAAATGTTATAATCTCTTTTTTTCAAAGATTTACCTTGATTATTGGGTGTCTTAGAAAAAGGATATTAAGCATTAAAACCAGATGCTTATGAACAATCATTTTTATCTAAAGGCAAGCTAGACTATCTTCAAATTTGAATCGATCAATTTATTTTCTATTTTAAGCAAATTGTACCTCAATTTCAAGCCCAGCAGTCATGTATTCAATGGACATTAAGTCCAAAAATATCAGAACCCAATTATTTGTACATTACTGGAGGAAGAGCATTGTGTTCTAATTTAACTGAAATTGTGAAATAACTGTTTGTTAAGAATAGCTAGCCTATGCTGTGATAACATGCAATATGACATTCTTCATGGTCTGAAATAGCTAAGTCTTATTCTATTATGCTTCCTCTCTGTTTATGAACAGCTAGGAACTATGATCCAAATCTTTCTTACTCTAAGCCACGGTTTCTCAACAGTGACACTATTGACATTTGGGGCTGGATAATTATTTTTGCTGTCCCAGGGTGGGAGGAAGACTGGGGAGGCTATCCTGAACTTTACATGATATTTCGCTGTGGACCTGGCTTCTACTCACTTGACGCAGGTAACATCCTCTCCAATTCATGCCAATGAAAAAAAAATCTCCAAAGATTGTCAAACATCCCTTGAGGGGGCAAAATATCACTGATTGAGAAGCACCGCTCTTCAAAACATTGCTGAGGTCCAGTCAGAAGGAAAAGGCAAATAGAGAACTGAATGTTAACATTTCAAACTTCTACAGAAGGTGATTCACAGTACTTCAGCTCACATTTGTTCGGCATATTTAACTTACAGGAGGTCAGGAAGTACAATTCTAGCCATGCTGTTATGAGGTCACTAAAACAACATTAGGGGATCAGCACTAATGATAGCTATAGCAGTATATATTTTGATGAGGAAATGAATATTTGTCTTTCTCAAAAAGTGGAGTATTTTCAACAATTGATCATTGACTTTAATCATTAATAGTTTTAGAATATATACGTATATTAAAAATCCACATTTGCTACATATCTGAGAATATTAGTAAATAATAATTATTATTTATTTTTAATTTTTTTGAGACTGAGTCTTATACTATTGCCCATGCCGGAGTGCATTGGTGTGACCATAGCTCAGTGTAACTTGAACTCCAAGGCTTGAGTGATCCCCCTGCCTCAACCTCCCAAGTAGCTAGGACTACAGGTGTGTACCGCCATACCTGGCTAATTATTTATTTTTATCTTTTTCTAGAGATGAGGTATTGATTTATTGTACAGGCTAGTCTTGAATTCCTGAGCTCAAGCAATCCTCCTGCCCCGGCCTCCCAAAGTGCTGGGATTACAGGAATGAGCCAGCATGTCCAGCCAAAAAATAATTATTAAAGAACTAGTAATGACACACTTTCAAGTTCCACATTTATAAGGCAGTACATTTTATGTTGTGTGTTTGCTGTATAAAAAACTGTCCCAAAGAAAAGAAGGGTAATACATACATTTTTTTTGAGTACATTGCTAGGTGATTTTTTTTTTTACATGGTTTATTATTTAACTTCCTCAACAATCCTTTGAAGGAGGTATCATCAGATATCTTATGTCTTAGGGAAATTTGTGGACCTGCGAGTTTGAGTCCATGCCCATATTATTCAGGTGGTAAGAAACAGACTGTGAGCTGGGCTTGGTGACTCACGCCTATAATCCCAGCACTTTGGGAGGCCAAAGTGAGAGGATTGCCTGAGCCCACGGGTTCGAGATCAGCCTGGGCAAATTGATGAGACTTCATCTCTACAATAAATCAAAAAATTAGCTGGATGTGGTGGTATGTGCCTGAGCCCAGTAGGTCGAGGCTGTGGTGACTATGAGTGTGGCACTGCATCCAGCCTGGGTGACAGAGTGAGACCCTGACTCAAAAATAAAAATAAATAAATAAATAAATAAGCTTTGGATTTAGATTCTGAAACTTTGTACCAAAACTTATCCTCTCTCTATTGTATTACATCTTTGTTTTGCAGACTTTACACTCAAGGGGATTATAGTTTATATAGATTTGACACGAATACAAAAAAAAAAACCTAACAATAAATGATAGAGAGGAGTTATCTTCTTATACTTGAAGTTATACCAGAAGTGGGAAAAATTTGTAGTTGCTTAAAGTTAGTGAGAATATTAAATGCCACTGAGTAAAATTTCCATCATAAAAATGGCATAATGTCTTTCTAAGATAGGAAATGTCTTTCTAAGATAGGAAATAAATTTTATGGTACTAGGCCATAACATTATTAAAGAAACTGAAAATTTATTTCAAACATTTTGTATATGTTATTATGATGTTAATTTTATGTGTCAACTTTACTAGGTAAAGGGATGCCCAGATAGCTGGTAAAACATTATTTCTGGGTACATCAATGAGGGTACATCTAGAAGAGCTTATCATTTGAATGAGTAGATTGAGTAAAGAGGATGGACATATACCAATGTAGATGGGCATCATCTAGTTTGTTGAGGGCCTGAATAAAACAAAAGGCAGCAATGGAAGAACAGACTCTTTCTCTCTTCTTCAGCAGGGACATTCATCCTCTTCTGCCTTTGGACAAGTTCAAAATTTATAAAGGTATATTGCTTCACCTTCCATACATTTTTTTTGTTGAGTGTTTACCATATATAAAACTGTCCCAAGACATGAGGTTTACTAAAAGAAAGATGGGAAGAGCATACTTCCCAGTCCTCAGGACTTTGGGCTCAGATGGAATTTTATCACTGGCTTCCCTGGTTCTCCAGCTTACAGACAGACATCACAAGGCTTATGGGACTTTTCAGCCTCCAAAATTGCATGAGCCAATTCCCATGATAAATCTCCTTTCATGTATCTATTTACATAATATTAGTTCTGTTTCTCTGGAGAAACCCGACTAATACAATCATCTTATTTTATGTTAACAGAGCCTTGTGATACGGGTGTAGCAGAGTGAACATTGATGCTTCTAGTTTTCAGATGATAAAAGTCATTTCAAAGAATGAAAGTGTCTGGCCCAGTGTCGCACAGGTAGGGGATTCAGAAACTAGAATGAAAGCCTCCTGACTGGGTTCAGTGCTGTCTATAGTAGTCACTTGGAGGTAAGCTTTGATGCTATGATACTAGTCATACTCACCATTAAAAAAAAAATCAAATAACCTTGCATTCCTTCTAGCAGATAAAGAAACATTTTCAAATCAGAATTTGTTTTAAGGATTTGATCAATCACAGAGTATAACAATCTATCATTAGTAATATCTCTCCTAATAGGTTCAGAAAAAGGAACCACCAGGATTAGTGAGGGCTTTCTAGAGAAGCAGAACTAATGTGGAAATATATTTATATAAATTATTTCTGCATATTTCTGTGAGGATATTTCTAGAAGCGATTATCATTTGAATCAGTAGACTGAATAAAGAATACCCACCTTCACCAGTGTAGGTAGGCATCAGCCAATCTGTTGAGGGGCCCCACAGCAAAAAAGCTTATATATAGATATACCTAGGAAGTGATTTATTATAAGGTACAGTTCAAATAATTACGGAGGCCGAGAATTCCCATAATCTGCTATCAGTAAGTTGAAGACCCAGGAAAGCCGATAGTGTATTGTGAAGGCCTGGGAGCTGTACAGTCCATGGTAGAGATTGTAGACCATGTCTGAAGACCCGAGAATGCAAAGCGCTAAGACTAAAAGGAGATCTGTGTCTCAGTTCCAGACTTTATTCTACCTCCCTCTGTCTGCAGTGGATTGGATGATGCCTACTCACATTGGGGAGGGTCCCTTGCTTTACACATTTCACCAATTCAAATGCTAATCTCTTCCAGAAACACCCTCACAAACCCATGCAGAAATAACATTTAACCAGTTACCTGGGCATTCCATGGCCCAATTAAGCTGACACATGAAATTAACTATCACAATACTCTGGCAGCACTGTGGCAGTTATCTGGGAATTCTTCAGATTCATATCATGTAGAGTCTGGCAAACTAATTACTCATTTGCAAACATCATTTTTAGAGACTGATTTGTCCATTCAAGCTGACTTGAGAGCTACTTTGGAAAATAGTTTGACAGTTCCTTAGAAAGTTAAACATAGAGCTACCATATGACATAGCTATTCCACTCTCAGGTATACTTGGCATTCCATATCTGTGGGTCCCACATCAGATCAAGAATATTATTTAGAAAAGGATGATTGCATCTGGTCTAAACTTGTACAGATTTTGTTTTTCTTATCATCATTCCCTAAGTGACACAGTATTACAACTATTGACATAGAATTTATATTGTATTAGGTATTATGAGTAAACCAGAGGTGATTTAAAATATATGAGAGGAGGTAATATGCAAATATTGTGCCATTTTATATTAGAGACTTGAGCATCCATGGATTTTTATATCTGCCAGGGTCCTGGAACCAGTTCTCCATGTATACTAAAGGGTGACTGTATATATTCAAGAGAATTGAAAATAAAAGTCCACACAAAAATTTGAACATAAATCTTCATAGCAGCATTATTCATAACAGTCCAAAAGTAGAAAAAAACCCACATTTTATCACCTAATGAATGGAAAAACAAAATTGCATATCTATACACTAGGATATTATTTATTATTTAGTCATAAGAAAGAATAAACTATTACATGCTATAAAATGAATTACTGCTGTGTGAACATTATGGAAACATGATTCTATGTGAGAAAATTCAGACACTCTATTTAGTGTTGGTAAATTCACAGAGAGAAAGTAGATTACTATTTGCCAGAGACTAGGGAAAAGGGGAAATGGGAAGTGACTGCTAATGCATAGGGATTTGGGAAAATTATGGAATTAGATATTATAACATTAGATAATTATTAGAATTAGATGTTACATATTATAGATATATTATGGAATTAGATAGTGGTGATGTTTACACAACTTTGTGAATATAGTAAAATACACTTTAAAAGTATGTAAATCAACACAAAAATCATTAATTAAAAAATATGACCTGAGAACAATGAATATAGATTTAGAGATAATGGAATCATGAAAGTGTTTGATGATTTAAGCATTTTAATCATTTTTTTATTTTATTGGACATAGATTTTAAAACTTGGAAGAGGTTCCTAATGCCTTCTTTTACTTCCTATCAATGCTTTGGGAAATATTCTTTGTACAGATGTGCAACAGTTAGAGCCCTTTAGTTGGTAATATTTGAGATTGAATAATCTGATTTAAGTAAAAGGGTAGTTCATTGAAGGCAGACAGAATTTTCATGAAATTGACAGAAAAATCTGAATGACCAGCATTGGGAAAAGGAAGGAGAGAAACTAGAGTAGCTTCAAGTGCCAGTAACGTATGAAGAATCTTTTTAGGTCGGTTTCTTTGTATCAGCTTCAACTGTTCCCCTTCCCCACCCAAACCAAAGGTCTCACATGGAAACAACCTCCTAGTACAGAAGCATAGAAACAAAGAAAAAATAATTACTGTTTCCTCAGTAAAACATGTCTAACTCTCCAGAATATGGTGACCTTTCAACTTGATATGGTGAGATGCTAGTGATCATGACTAACATAAACACATGAATCATCTCATGGGTGATTCCTTGTAGACCCAGCTAGGCTCTTCTCCAATGCCTTCTCTTGGAGCTTATTATCTTTTTTCATCCATATCCACTGGGGAATGGGATGATTCTGGTTTTGTTTCTTGACTGGCAATAATTTAATCCTGGAAGTCCTCTGGGATGAAATGAGGAGGAAAAGTCAACTGCACACACAGCAATGGCAGAAAAATGAGGCATCTTCACTTTTTTTGAAATTTGACGCCATTCTGCTCAATCTATAAACAACCAGGGGAGAGATTTTGTTTGGCTTGGTTTACGTCATCTGCCACTGCTTGGTCAAGGGAATTTAACTTTCCCATCAACATATTGTGAAACAAGATGAATTAGTTTTAAAAAATTCCAACTACATATATGTTTGACCAATTGTTACAGTCACACAGGACACACAGGTGCAGTTCATTATTTATTTATGTGTTCTCTTTGTGTTTGAATTCATATAATTCAGTATAGTTTATATTATATAGTGCATTTATATTTTAATCATTTTGATAATACACATATAAATATAATTTTTCATTTAGATTTTATGCATAATGTGTAATGAATTTACACAAAATAATATATGGTATTATTCAGTATTCAAGTTTTCTGATTCTTTCTTTTGCCGTGTTCAATCTGCTCTAAATTCTACTGAGAAAACTTATTGCTGATATTGTAATTTTTTTCAGCTTTAAAACATCTATCTGTTTAATTTTGTACTTCTCCACTAATGTGTTGCATCTTTTTACTCATTCAGGCTTCTTATATATTATTTGAAATATTTACAATAGCTGTTTAAAAGTTCTTGTCAGTAAATTGCAATGTCTGGGTCATCCATGAGTCTATTTCTATTGACTTTCTTCCTCTTGATTATGGTTATATTGAATTTTTCTTTTTGCTGTTGTATGTCTAGTAATTTTTCATTGAGTATACTATATATTGTGGATGAGGCATTGTAGAACAATTTTGTTTCCAATAGCTAATTATATTGGCTTTTGTACCTTGATTTTATAGAAATTTAGTTTTGGTCTTTGTTAACATGAATTTATTTTTATTTTGCCTTAGTGCTAGAGCATATACCTCATCCTGGTCTTATTTCTACCAGACAGTATATATCACAGACTCATCTACAATAAGCTTCCTACTGGTTACAGATCTGTAGGAGCAAAAGGAAAAACCTAAGGGCCTATAAGTGAAGCCCTTTCCTCCTACAGTGTCCTTTCAGTTCCTTTATTGACAAAGAATAACTTCGTGCCAGTTGGTAAAGAAAAGTTTGCAAGGTCCAGCTCTGACATCATAATGCAAGGCAAAGAAGGATTAATTTTGATCATTGAAACAGATGGTCTAATACTTCATAAGTATTATAAAATAAAAAGGAGGGCCACACTTTTATTTCCCTAAGCTTTGGTCCCCTCCCCTAACTCGGGGAGGGAAATCTCCTTTCTCTCTCTAATCTACTTCTTAAATAAACTATATTTTCCAATTAAAACAATATAAAAAGGAAAGAAATCACAGTTATTTGTTTTTCAATTTCCAGTCATTTGGCAGATCTAAACTCCAAACTGTGTGTCCTCACTTGTTATTTTTTGGTTAAGTTCTATTCTTCCCTACACTCACCCAAATTGGGAAATTCCTTATCAGCTATTTGCAAAAATCTGGGTCATCTGTGAGTTTGTGACAACCTAGCTGGGATTCAATGGAAAACCTGAGATTTGCACTGAGACCCTCTCAGTTGACAGGTCTTGAACTTTGATCTCTTCTCACCAGCATCCTAGCAACAGCTTTCTAGAGTCTCACTGCATCCCAGTGGGCAGTATCCTAAAGAATCTTGCTGATTACCCTGTGGGAAGCTTCCCAGATAATTTCACCACCAAATTAGAAGACTGCTTCCTAGTACATTTTATCAGAATTGGATCAAACAGCTACCTACAAAATGTTCCTGGAACTCTAGTGGGTGTTCTTCTCCTCACCAGCCTTGGCCTGTGACACTTTAGCAAAATTTTCCACCATTCAGTGTTCTATGGCCACTGTCTTTCCTACGATGACTGAATCTTAACCCTACTGTGAGCAATACCTCTTTCAAATTAGAGGTACTTCCTTGCATATACTCTCTTAACCCTCCATATGATATACCAGGATTCTCTAAGAAGTTTCATTAGCAGTTTCATTTTACAATTTAATAATTATTTTCAAATTACTGGTGTGATTTCTGTTGCCTTAATGTACCCTGCCTGTCAAAATATCTTTAAACAAGATCAACGCAATGTGCATTACAATGTTTGAAAGAATCTTCTCAAATGACATATGGTTGAAGTCAACTCAGTTTAGAATTCTGCAAGTTAGGCTCAATGCCTGAAATATTTACACATGGAAAAATAGCAAGAAATACAGATTTAGTTAAAAGGGCAAAATTAAGAAGACATGGAAAACATTCAACACAAAGCCTGCATGCAATTTCAGGGGCTGAGAAAAATAATGTAGGTGTTAATGTGCAATGCTCCTATCATGGCAAATATTTAAGTTTTATTATGAGCTTAAAAACAAAGAAAAAACTTCCTTATTATCATGACACTTATCACAATCTTGAAACAGATGTTTCATCTGTAAATATAATTAAAAACAAAATGAGGTCATTTAACAAGTGACAATGCAAAACTGTAAAATTGTATCCTGTGATAAGTGGACTTTCTACTCAATTACTGATACTTCTCTTTTAACTTGTGTACATGGGTTCAAATTCTTATTCCAAAGCCTGTTATTCAGAGAACCTGTGCTCTCCTCACATTCCCTTTCCCACAACAATTCATTGGTTTCCCTTCCTTCGATCTCACTGCTGCTCTTTCTTTACACTTGCTTGTGGGGGTGTTTGTTTTTCATTGTCACAGGTGGAGACTAGGAGCCTGGAAAACTGGTAAGTACTGGATTTTGTTTTACCCCCTAGCTACTGAGGCAACTGATTCCTTTTCTACTGCCCAGAGGCACTGGAATTTGGGAGACACGCTGCTGTTTGCTCTTCTTGAAGCTTATTGACTGTCGGTGTCTCTACAAACCACCTGCTGTGGCTGGGAAATGTGATCTGCCTTTTGCAGTTTCTAGTGAAAAAGTGTTCATTTTCTTAGTGATAAATTGTTTCCCTCTAAAATATTATCGAAAGATCATTGCTACCAGGTACTGTTCTTTTCAGGAAAGAGAACTTTCCTTTTAGCAGCATATTGACTGATGTAGAGAAATAAAAGAACTTTATCATTAAAGGACTTCGTAGGGCTTACAGTCTCGTATTTACTCAGAGTGATGAAAACTGTCAAGTTAAAAAATATTCTGATTGATGATCATATAATGTCATTCTGTTCAATTCAAAAGGAGTTATGAAGCATCTAGTATATGTTTAACATCATGTTAGAGAAGTAATTGTAATTTTTAAAATGTTAAGAACCAAAAGTCAGACTTCCTATATCTGAAATGTAACACTTGTATTAAATACCTATGTGTAACTATAGGCAAGCCTTTCTAAGCCTCAAATTCCTCATCTGTAAATAGGAATGATAATATTATCTAACTCAAAGGAAGAATATATGATATTTCACATAGTTATTCATAGTTGTTTTATTCCAACCTTTTCTTTGAAATATTGGAGAATTAAATGAAAAATTTTCTGCCCTCAAGAAGCTTGGATGAAACAAGAGATAAATAATTTAAAAAAACATATAACAAATTCCCAGGCCACATACATCAATATTATAAATTATAGCACTACTAGTGCTATGATTATTTACAAAACTGAGTCATTTTCTAGAATTGTGAGAATAAACTTTAAAAAATATAATAATGTAGATAAGCATAAATTGGGTACATGAATAAAGGCAGGATATATAAAAACAGTGTAAATATTTGACTTTTTCTTACATCTAAAAATTTCTCATTTTCATAGAAGGGCATATGGATTTAAAAAAGTAATATCCCATTATCTATAAACTAACGAGTCTTAAAAATTATTACTACTCACGTTATCACTAAAGAGGAAGGTGACAAAATGAGGAAGTCTTGGTCCCTGTTTTAATGAAATATTTCACTACCTGGTAGCAAAACAAAATTCCCTGGTATATAGGCAAATGAAAAAGTGTATCAATTTATAAATGAGCAAAACGATTGCAAAATACATTTGCTATACAATTTTTAGTTATGTTTTAGTGTTATGCACAATATGTTTTGCTTTATTTTGTTTTATTTTTTATAAACCTTGGTAGGAATATCTTCCATCTGAACCAATTACAATCAAACTGTCTGTTCTGCCCTTCCCTAAATTTTGAAGAATGGTAGGTTACCTGCCCAATGATGAATTATTAATAAACTATAGTGGAATTAGAAGAAAGCATGATTCATTTCCCCCTCCTGGGGAAATTGTACCTTTCCTGTTGACTTATTATTTGTGGCTACTGCTGGTGTTTGCTGACCTTGGAAATGTTGTAACATGTACAAGGAATAATGACATCACAGCTGAAGATTCCAATTCAGAAACAATTTTGTTATTTTGTTTCTTGACACCTTTTTAGAGTATAGCTCCTTGAATGTCTGTATATGTCCTTAGGAAAAATATTTTTAAATGTGGGCAAATATGAATAATAGCACACAGATTCAAGAAGCACAGCCAAAATTAAGTAGAATAAATACAAAGAAAGCTATAAATAGAACTGTCATGTTCAAACAGATGAAGATCAAAGATATAGGAAAATACTTGAAAGTAGTTAAAACAAAAAGAAGATATCATCTATAGGGGAAAATATGAAGAATTATGTTTGATTTATTAAAAAAAGAGGACAGAAGACACTTGAACAACATCTTTAAAGTGCTAAAATAAAAAATAAAACTGTCTACCTAGAACTTCTTATCTAGTAAAATTATCTTTCAAACATGAAGACAAAGGAGATAGTTTCAGATAAATGTAATTTGAGAATTACAAACACACTTCAAAAAAAGTTATAGAAAGTTTATCAATCTGAAAAGAAAAATGTCAGGAAAATTGGATTTAGAGGAAGGAATATATAGTGCTGGAAAATGCAAATATTCAGGGGAATATAAAAACTATCTTCATATGATTTTGGCCTCTTTAAAAGGTAATTGACTAAAGCAAAAAATAAAGTATTATGGACATTATAGCATATACAGAAGCAAAATGTATGAAAAAAAGACCCAAAGGATGTCAGGGAAAATAAATATATAATGTTACAAGGTTTTAACACCATATACCTAAAGAAGTATGGTATATTTAAAAGTAGAATGACAGTCTGATCTATCTATTAATCTATATTACCTATCATCAGTTTATATCGTAAATGCTAGAAATACCATTAAAAACAAAGCCAAAAAAAAGGGGTATTGCTAGTAAAACAATAATGGAGACAAACCTTAAACTATCCAAAAGAAGGCAACAAACAAAGAATAAAGGAAACCAAGATCAAGCGGGATGTACAGAGAACAAATTTCAAGACTGTAAGTTGAAATACAACCGTATCAAGAATTACATTATATGTAAACAAATCTATAAATCCAGTTAGCAGGAAGAAATTGTCAGATTGGATACAAAAAAAAAAAAAATCCAAGTGTGGCTTAAAAGAAATTCACTGTACATAAAAAGGCACAAATGAAAGTATATGATAGAAATGGATACACACAAAAAATCTGGATGTTCACTTTAATACTGGAGAAAGTAGACTTCAGGACAAGGAACATTAGTGGAAATAAAAAGGTAAGTTTCATTATTATAAAGAAATCTGTTCATCAAGAAAGCATGACAATTCTAAATACATATGCATAAAGATATACAATTTTTGAAATATTTTACAAAATATTTTTGGAATATTTTACAAATTATATTGTACTCTAAGAACACAAAACAAAGTGTAGAAAAATTGTTTAAAAACTAACTAAACAAAGGTATATCCTCAGCTATGGATGGAAAATTTAATATTATTATCATGTCAATTTTTTACAAACTGATCTATGAATTCCAGGCAATCTTATTCAAAATTCAAACAAAATTTCTTATAGAAATTGACAGACAAGTGCTAAAATTCATATGAAAATGCAAAAGATCTACTCTTTCTAAAATGATTTCCTTAAAGAAGAAAAAAGTTGGAGATCTTAGATCACATAATTTTAACTTAGACTTCATAATTTTAAGATTAATTGTAAAATGATTGCCATCTCTACTGTTTGACTTTGGTTTAAGGATAGTATAGATTAATGGAACAAGATAGACCCACACATATATGGTTAATTGATTTTTTACAAGTGTGCCAATTCAATTCAATTCAATTCAAAATGTTAGTATTTTCTTAAAAGCATTATGCTAAATGAAAGACTCTAGACACAAGAAATCTTATACTATATGATTCCATTTATAAAAGTCTAGAAAAGTGGAAAATATAGTGACAGGAAGCTGATCAGTGAATATCAGAGTCTGAAATGTGGGCAGCAGTTTGAGTAAAGTTAGATGAAAGAAGCAAAAAATAACTTTTCAAGTACATGGTGTCAAAGTCAAATTAAATATAGAGATGAATCTGTAAATAAAAAGTTTTACTTGGGAAGCAAAAATTGAAATTTGAGGTCTACACCCAGACCATGTGATCTTCAGTATATCCGAAAAACAGAGAGAAGATTGGGAGTTTTATTAGAAAGAGAAATGCTAAATATCATTCAAAAGAAAGCTCATTGGCACCAGCAAAGTTTTGGGGAACTGACGCAATCTTATTGGCAGTGATGGCATTGGGTAAAACTAGTTTTAGCCTCCCAGCAGGTTCTTTTAATAACTGTTAGGTAAAACTGGTTTCAGGTTATATCAGGCAGTTTCAGAAGCTGGGCTTGCCCAGAATCACATTTTGGATAATGTTATGTGCCCTTTGTGCTTTCTCTCCCATGACCTCTTATCTTTGTTTTAATTGAGTGTAACAAGAATGACCCAGGTCGTATGACAAATTTCCACAATGGAAATATTCTATATTGTGATTTTGGTGGTTGTTCCATGACTCTATATATTTGACCAAACTAATTGAATTGTGCACTTAATACTGTGGATTTTTCAAAGTAATTTATATCTCATTAAAGTTATAATTAACATTATTCACTACACTGACACATAAAGAAGAAAATTCTATGGACATTGCAGTAGATACAAAATGGAAGATTTAATAAAATGTACTACCTATTGATAATAAGAACTCTCATCAATCTGGGAATAGAGTGGAATGTCCTCGGTCTGATAAAAGATATCTGCAATAATCTATAGTTAACTTTAGCCTTCATAGTGATGTTTTCAATTCATTTTCTCTAAGTTCAGTAAAAAGGCAAAGATGCTTTCATCATTGTATCTAACATTGTTCTGAAGGTCCTACCAGTGATAATTAAAACTAACAAAATGAAAAACATAAAGATTGGATTTAGCATCTTCCCATGATACAAAATCAATTTATAAAAATTATATATCAACAACAATACAGTGCTACATTGCATAGTACTATATAATATTATAGTACACTACTGAGAAAAATTTAAAAAGTACTAAATAAATGGAGAGATATGCTGGGAACTCAATTGGAAGACTCAATGTTTAAAATGTAAGTTCACTTCAAATATAGATATAGATGCAGTGACTATTCTATCATACTCCTAGCAAATAATTTTTTTCTTTAGGGAATAAGCTGATACTTCTAAGTATAGGAAAACATAAACGTCCCAGAAGAAACAAAACAAAGAGCAAAATGAGAGGACTTATATTATCTAATTCCAAGACTTAATTTAAAGTTAACAGTAGTTAGGACAGTGTGGTATTGGCATTAGACACATAGATCAATGGAACAGAAAACAAGTACAGAAATAGATACATAATATACAATAAAATCATTTTAAACAAATGTGCCGACAATACAGTGGGGAAAAGAAACCCTTTTGAACAAATGTTTCTGAAACAATTAGATAATTGTGAGGAAAAAATAAGAACAGTGACTCTTTTGAATATCATTCCCCCAAATTAATTCAAGACAGATTATAGAAATAATCATATCAGCTAAAATTAACAAGTGCTCGATTTTAGATCAGTCAAATATTTCTTAAATGGAAAATAAAAAATAGGTGCACTTAACCAGAATGAAAAACTTTTCCTAATCAAAAGAAAAAAAGAGCAAACCAAATTATAGGGAAATATTCGCAATATATATCTCTGACAAAGAATTTTCATGAATTATATATAAAGAACATCTACAAGTCAAACCGAAAAGAAAAACATATTCATAAAAGAATGGAGAAAAGTCTTGAGCAGATTATTACAAAAGAAATTATAAAAATAGCTGATAAGCCATGAAAAGATACTAAACATGATTTGTTATCATGGAATTATGTATTAAGTAAACCACAACGAGACATCCCACTTTACATTTTTCTAAATTGTTGAAATTGAAAGACTGAAAACAACAAATATATGGAGTAACTGGAATGCTCCTTTATTTCTGGGGCCTATAAAATTGTACAATCCCTTTAGAAAACAGTGTAGCAACTCTTATAGAGTTAAAACACCTCCTATCTCATGACTAAAAAAAAATTACTGTTGGTTATTTATCCAAGAGGATGTTAACATTTATCCTCAAAAGAATGTGGAAAAAATGTTCACGATAGCTTTATTCATGGTAGCTTTAGACTTGAAATAACCCAAATGTCATAAAAAACTGAATGTATGCACAACTTAAATAATACAAAAGAAGACTTCTCTGCAATAGAAAAGAAAGAAGTCTGATTCTTGGCTGGACCCAACATTGGAGAAGAAGATGCTTAGAGGGCATTATTGAGTCTATTGACAAAATTAGAATAAGTGATAGTTTA
>CAUYQG010266830.1:0-12872 GCA_963574415.1 Tarsius wallacei
CCCAGCCAAGGCAAAAATATGGCATAAAATATCAATCATCTGAATAAACGTGATTAAGATTTAACCATACTATAGTATTACAGCTGTTGGTGATCCCTATTCAGAGTGTTACACACCAGTTTCCATATCCAGTGTATGGAAGTCTCAGCAGTGTTTAAAGAGCTATTACCTACAGATTATGTGTACATAACTTGGATGATCTGGAGGACAGAAGCAATGACCCTGATGAAAATGCAAAAGCTGTCACCATGTCTGTCTGCCATTGAAATCCCACATTATTTATATGATTCAAATATGTTCTGTTGAGGCAAAAGAACTCTTGATACTAGTTTGAATGCCACACATGTTCTTTAAAAACGATCTCCATTTCTTCCTTCACTTAGGACAAACCACAAACGCACAGGCTTTATGACTGTCTCTAAGAAGTCATCAATGATGCCACGAAAAACCCATTTGGCTTCCTGCTGGTAGATAAATGCTACCTTGCCTGAAGAAAGCCCCCAAGTACTGGTCTTTTTCCTCCATCATGGGTGACACAGTGACACCAGCCTCCAGATGCTGTACTCCCCTTAGTTTTCTGAATGTCTTCTTGCCGTCTGTAACATGACTTACTGTTAGGCATTATTTATCAAGCAGCTAGGCCAGTTATAACTGATTGCCTCTCAGTCCCAAATTTACCTTTTGCCTGATCTGTAAAAATGGACCTGGGTCCTCGACATATTTTTCCTTTGCTGGTGGGCATGATGTTAATCTTTTTCAGAAGTGGAAGCAGTAAATACATTGCAGGAAGTGGAAGTTTTTCTTCCTGGTTCTGGTGACTCCAGGAGACTGTGCTTTTACTCTCCTCTGCTTGGCCTGTGCAGTTTTCTCCAGTATGAGGTAGCCAAAGGGGACGGCTTTCTCTGGTGGCTACTGTGTTCATTTCTAGACTTTGGTGACAGGCATAGCAGGGAGCCCCAGAACAGCATAAATCTGCACCTTCCCAGGTCAGTGCTCTCTTCACTCACCTCTCAAACCCACATGTGCACATGTCCAGACTCTGCAAGCTGACTGTCTGGTGACAGCTACCTGAACGCTACCTGTGCAGCTTCCCCGTGTGGCAGGTGTCCAAGCCACACACAAGTGTCATGGGTTCCCATAGCTCCCAGTTCCAGCAGCATTCACAGTGGTGCTGACTTGCTCTGTACACTTTGCCTTCCCACTGATGGCCCACCTGCCAGATTTAGCTAGCCTGTGCCCCAGAAGATTGTTCCTGGTTGGCATGCATATATCTTTATGACATTGCATCTTCCAATGCATGAACATGGTATGTATTTCTCCATTTACTTAAATATTCTCTAATACCTTTTTTTTTTTTGCTTATTTCTCCAAGATAAAAGTATTCTTTAATGTTTTTACTAAAGTTTTGTAGTTTTCTCTACAAATGTCTTGCACATTATTTTAGCATTTATTCCTAGTACTTCATCTTGTAATGCTATAATAAATGGTATCATCTTTACATTCTTAATTTTTAACTATTTTCTTGGAGAGCAACAATCTTTTATATGTTGATTTTGTATATCCATCAACTTTGCTAAACTTTCACATTAATTTTAATCATCCATATGTAGGCTCTTTTGAATTTTCTATATCCAAAAATCAGGTCATCTGTGAATAATGACAGAGTCTTCCTTTCTAATCTTTATACTTTTTCTTTATTTGTTTCCTTTTTGCACCAAATAAGACGCAAAATCAAAAAGGTGCTAATGCACAGAGGGGGACACAAAATAGAAATAATGCAAATGTTATTGTCCTGTTGCTGATGTCAGAGGAATGCATTTAATGGTCCACTCTTAGGTATGGCATTGACGGTAACTTTTTGGTATATATCCTTTATCAAGTTAAGGAAATGTCTCTCCTAGAGATTCTTAATGCATCTTTTTATTTTATTGGCGTCTGATGCCTTATGATAGTATGCCCATTTCCTTATTGCTGATGTAACAAATTACCACAAGCACACTGACTTAAAGCACCAAAAATTCATTATCTCATTGTTCTGGAAGTAAGAAGTCTTGCTAGGATCAAATCAAGGTGTCAGCAGGGCTGTGTTCCCCCTTTAAGCTCTAGGGAAGAATCTTCCCTTTTTGACTTTAAGAGGCCACCTCTGTTCCTTGGCTCATGGTCCCAGCTTCCACCTTCAAAGCCATCATCATAGATACTTCAAATCTTTCTTCCACTCCTACAGCCCTGCCTTCCTGTTCAATTGGGCCTACCCATATACTCCAGTAGAACTCTCCCATCTCAGGAAAGGAAGTAATCCCGTCTACCAAGTTCTTTTTGCCGTGTAACGTGACATATTCGCAGATTTCAGGAACTAGAACATAGGCATTTTGCGGGGCAGGGGGACATTATATAACCTAGGGGAAATAGTGATTGTTTTTCCCATTTTGGTCACTGAGTTGATACATAAGTTGGGTGAATCCTGAAATGTAGATACTGCCTCAGTGTGTCGCTTTTCTTATTTTTATTCTGTTTTTAAGGAGTGGATCGTGGTGAGTCTCATGTTTTTAACGGCTCAGCATCTCTCTTCCTGGGAACTATGCCTCTTCCACTCCCAGCTATGGAGTTGTTGCACAAGAGCATATATCACCTTTGCTGGGAACATCTGAAAGTCTGGGATTTTTCCAACTGGGCCTGAAAAAGACAGGTTAGTCTTTCTCCACTGGTAGAGGTATGAGACTCCATCTCTGTAAAAATAGGCAGTTATGGCCGAGTTCAGTGGCTCAGCCTGTCATCCCAGCACTTTGAGAGGCCGAGGTGAGTGGATTGCCTGAGCCTGCGGGTTCGAGACCAACCCGGGCAAACTTGGCGAGACCTCGTCTCTACAATAAATCAAAAAAATTAGCCAGGTATGCCTGTAGTTCCAGCTACTTGGAAGGCTGAGGCAAAAGGATCACCTGAGCCCAGCAGGTCGACACTGGGGTGGTCGTGAGCTTGCCACTGTACTCCAGCCTGGGCAATAGAGTGAGACTCCGACTCAAAAAAAAAAAAAAAGAGAAAGATGGGCAGTTACCTTTAATATCCATTCCTATCTTGCTCTATAATAGAACTCATAAACTTAGTGGAACTCAGGACTGCCAAAAATAAAGATTCTGCCTCACTTGCAGCTAGGTCACGTGGCCTAACATTGGACAATGGGACATGAACAAAAGGTGGAAGGCTTGGAAACAGTGACATTCTCTACTATCTGGACAAAGCTTTTTTTTTTTTTTTTGCAATTAGATAAAGCTGACTTGTAAAGACAAACCAAGATAGGAGATTGATGGGAAGAGATTTGATCATTTTTTTTTGAGCTGGAGTTTCACTCCGTCGCCCAGACTGGAGTACAGTGGCACGCTCACAGCCACCCCAGAGTCGACCTGCTAGGCTCCAATGATCCTTCCACCTCAGCCTTCCAAGTAGCCGGAATTACAGCAGTTCTCTACCATGCCCGGCTAATTTTTTGATTTATTGTAGAGACGAGGTCTTACCAAGTTGTCAAGGTGGGTCTCGAACCCGTGGGCTCAGGCAGTCCCCTCACCTCAGCCTCCCAAAGTGCTGGGATTACAGGGTTGAGCCCCTGCACCCAGTCCTGGTAATTTTTTATAGTGGTTTCTAGGAGTTCCTGAGAACCAATATCATGCCTGCCCTTTCAGTAGTTGTGTGTTCAATCTTTCCTTTCGTTACAAAGGATATTATACCTTGGCATTTTTCCAATCAATTTATCTTATCAGCCTAGTTAGTCAGTTAGTTTGCAACCATAAGAAAATCTCAATGCATACATGAAATATATATATGCAAATATATATACAAATACACATATAAATCATCAAACAAGGGACTTCTGTCTCTCCAGCACTCGGATTATTTAAAATATTGTCAAACAAAAAGTGGGTAGTTTCTCCACTCCTTCCACCTTACTATCCTCACTGGAGTACTGAATTAACTACTCTTAACAGTTTGCTTAATATCTTTCCATATTTTTCTATGCCTGTGACTATGAAATCATATCACCTCATAAACTGCTTTCATCACTGTTTCACACAACAATATATTGCAGAATTCTATGTGAAGATACAGAAAGGGTACTTTATCTTTTTTGTAGGTGCATTGCATGGTTCTGTCCATATTTATTTAACCAGTTTCCTGTTGATGGACATTCAAAAGAGGTTTCCAATGTAATGGTATTACAAAATAAAGACATAAAATCCTTTCATTCGTGTATTAATTGAAAAAAAATTATCGTGCCCATACTATGTGTCAGGCAATTTTTTAGGCAAAATAATTTTTCAAGCTTCTATTTGTGGAGAGGATAAGAAGTAAACAAGAAAACAGTGCAAACTAAATAAGACATAATTTGTCTAGTGATAATCTCAGACAATAAACTTGATAAAGAGAAAAAGATGTGGATGTAAAACTTCTTTAGAAGAAAGACCTAGGTCTGTTTGTTTCTACAATGTTTCTACAATGTTAGCCTAAAGCCTGAGTGATGCAAAGGAACAGGGCCGGTGGGATCAAGGCAGAGAGATCACCAAAAGCAGAGATCCTAAGCCAGTAACAACTTGGCAGTTTGGAGGAAAACAAAGGCGGCCAGTGTTTCAACTTCTCGGTGGCAATCAGCAGAAACCGATGTAACAGTTTAAGCAGAAAAGGAATGTACTGAAAGATATTTGGCAGCTCACAGATTGTCTGGGATGGCCAGAGAACTCATCTTGGAGACTGGACCACCAAGACAAAGTCCCAAAACCGCACCACAGAACTGGTTTAGAGGGGACATCACTACCAGGGCTGCTAGTTACAGACACTATTGCTTGCACCGATGACAATGCTGCCAGGGCTGGCTCTGAAATTTCAGCGCACCTGCCACCATTCCCTGACCCTTATTTGCAAAGCTGGTTGCCAATTTAAAGCTTGCAGAAGTGACTCGTTCATGTAGCCCCTGCCCGTTTACCTTTGCACATTTGTACTGGTATTTTTAGATTAGATTCCTAGAAAAAAGTGTGGGTCTTAAGAGAAGTATACCTACACACTATTGACAGGTATTCCCAAATTGCATTCCCTGACATGCTGTTGCAGTTTACACTCCCACAAACAGTATATGAGTATATCAATTTCCTCAAAGCCTTGCAAATTCTAGATTTATGTTCTAGAGTGGGATGGTAGACCTAGACATACTTGAACTCAACTCTGGCTCTGTGACAGCAATTTTGTGTCACTGGGCAAATTAGTCCACTTCCATGGGCTTATTTCCCGTATTTACATGATAAGGAAATGATAGCCATGTGGCTGAGGCTGCTGTTTGTTCCCCAACATCCACCTCCACTTCTTCAATACTTACAGAACTCCACATTTTATCTAGAAAAACAACTATCCAGAATCAATGCTAACTTACTATTTTTCCTTAGTCATAGCATTAAAACTTGCTAAGTTAACTTTCTTCAACAATTTGAAGAAAATCCCAGAGGTAATAGTGAAGCACTTTTTAAAGAAATGCTGCATCGCAAAAAATATACTTTATGGTACAGGGGGTGACACTGGGTGGAAAAACTCAGATATTCTTGCCACTGAGTTAGAGACATTGAGAAGAAATTTTAGAAATGCTTTAAATGATTTCTTCTGCTTACATATTTCTTTATATGTATATATATATATACACACACACACATACATGTACGCATATATACGTATAGAAGTGACATATAATTAAATCCATGTCTAAGTAAATCAGAAAGTATTCTATTTCAAGAAGTACACAATAAAAATGTTAAGCAATAACAAGTCATTGTCACAATTTAATTGAAAGCATTTTAGGTTCAATTAAAAATAGACAGTAGGATGTGGTGGTTCACGCTGTCATCCTAGCACTTTGGGAAGGTAAGGCAAAAGGATTGCTTGAGGCCAGGAGTTTGAGATCAGCCTGGGCAACATAGTGAGACTCCATATCTATTTTTAAAAATAGACAGTAATTACCTTTCATATCTATTCCTACCTTGTTCTGTAATAGAACTCTTCAATTTAGTGGGGTACTGCCTAAACTAAAGATTAAATCTCCTTTACAACGAGGTCATGTGGCTAAACACTGGACAATGAGACATGAACAAAAGTGGCATGCCCTTAAAATGGAAGGGTTGTGCCATTTTCTTCTCCCTCTCTCTTTCTTACTGATCGAAATCAAGATTTAGAAGTGAGTTCCCTTGGGCCGTAAACCAAGAGTAGCAAATTAGGGATGAGTGAGAATAAGATGGAAGGAGTTTGAGTCACTGAGACTGCAAGCCACCATGCCAGCCCTTGACTGCTTAAACCTAGACTGTTATATGAAGGAGAAATAAATTCCAATCTTCTGGGGGCCGCTTTTTTTTTGGGAGGGGGTGAGGGTATTCATAACAGCAGCTGAACTTTTGCCCTAATAAATACAACCCACTTAACTGAATTCTGATAAATGTTAAATGAGATAAAGTATGTAGAGTGCCTGGCACAAGTATGTAATAAATGTGTGCTCAAATAACCTGCTTAAAGTCTCAAAACAAGTAATGGCAGATTTTAAATTTAATTCAGTGTCTTTTTCCCTCTGTGCATTCAATAAACACTTATATTCTATGTGTCAACAACTATGCTTGACCCTACATACAGAATGGGGACCAGGTACAATAATATATAGTGATAAAATATTCACAATGAGATTCCAGGTGCTACAGTACAGGTGGCTTTTAAATATATATCTGTATATAGTATGTTTATTGAATCACTGTTTATAATAACAAAACATACTTTAAAAACTTTATTAATAGAAGAATAGTTCAATAAATCAGCATATTTACTGCACGAACTGTTATGTAACCATTATAAATGAATTATAACAATGTTAGGAGGGATTTCTATGCCCTATTTTAAGTGAGAAAAATGAGATGTTGAAACATTTATATACCATATCCCTATTGTTTATTAAGCAATAAAAAAGTTAACCATGATTATATAGAGAGGAGAACAACATAGAAAGTTATGCACCAGGTTATTCAGGATCTTTCCTTCAGATAAGTTTTCATCACCTAGTTGTCTATAGATTCTATATATAGATTTATATATACCTCTAGGCCCTAGGTCAGAGCCATTGTTTCTACTAGGATTGGGTTGTCAACATCTTCTTTTCCCTTTATCCCAACCCTTTCTACCCTAATTAGAGATAACCAAGTTATCAGAGTAAGACCTCTTGGAAATGTTTTTTTAAAAAATGCTTTGCCCTTGATATTATTTCCTGTTCCTCTGATAAATATGTAATCAATCTATATCCATCACCATCACTTCCTTTTCATTTTATGATATAATTTTTTCACATTATCTAGTAAATGTTTTCTATAAAATAATCCTGTGAGAATGATTCTGAGAATGAACTAATATACATGCTTTTAAAGTTCTCGTGCACTAATTTCAACGTGTCAGTCATCTTGGGGTTATTTTCTACTAGCTGCTTTATCTCTTGACTGTAGAATAGATGTTTATGCTTCAGATAGGAACAGGTCTGGAGATGGAGAAGTACATCTGGTGGTATTGGGAAGGAGTGAGAGGCACCTCAGAAGACCAGCAACTCAGGCACCCCACTTGGCAGCCCATCTGCACTCCTTCCACCTCTGTTATAACAGGCCAATAATCATGAGCAATCTGCTTCTGTCTTTTCTATCAAGGAGGCTGCACTGAAGACTAGCATGAAATCACAACTGCAGATGTGTTTGTAGTCAGTTATCATTAGTCATTTAAGATTTGAAAACTCGACTGTCCTTCCTAGAAACCAATCCAGGTCACTCTGTCTATGGAGCAACCTATTCTTTGTCATTTAAATAAACTTACTTTTATTTTCCAACTAAAACTCCAGCAGTGCACATGGGCTGCTCTAGCCATTTTCCCATTTCTCTGTTTCTTTAATAAACTTACTTTTCAGTCCTGAAGAAAAAAAGAATTGTAAGCTCTATAAAAGAAAGGAAACACATAGAGATTTCACACCCAATGAAGCAATAACTAATAAGTAAAATTAATACCCTCTGACAAAAAAAGGGTTTTGATACATAAAGCAAGACAAGTAATTTTTCACAAAGAATCAATTAAGGATCTTAGAAATGACAGATATAATTGCTGAAAGTAAAACCTCAATATTCAGCTGAACAGCCATGTAGAAGTTGCTGAAGACTGGTATGGTAAATTGTTAGGTTGGTCAGCAGAAAAAAAATAAGTAGAAAGCTAAGAAGAATAGCTAATGCAAGCTGGGTGTGGTGGCTCTCACCCATAATCCCAGCACTTAGGGAGGCCAAGGCAGGAAGATTGCTTGAGCCCAGGCATTTGACACCAACCTGGACAATATAGCAAGACTTCAACTCTCCAAAAATAAAATTAGCCAGGCATGGTGGCATGCACCTATAGTCTCAGCCACTTGGAAGACTGAGGCAGAAGAATTACCTGAGCCCAAGTGGTCAAGGCTGT
The DNA here is from genome assembly GCA_963574415.1 of Tarsius wallacei. Classification (NCBI taxonomy): domain Eukaryota; kingdom Metazoa; phylum Chordata; class Mammalia; order Primates; family Tarsiidae; genus Tarsius; species Tarsius wallacei. Next base: position 8,488 of record CAUYQG010266830.1, read on the forward strand.
GGTGAACTGTGATCGGGTCACTGCATTCCAGCCTGGGCAACAGAGTGAGGCCCCCAACTCAAAAGAAAAAAAAAATAGCCAATGCTATATATGCTTGCTATGTTCAAGGCATTCTTATAACCTCTTTACACATATAAAACATTTAATTTTCATCAAAAGCCTTTCAGGAATGTGCTATTACTATTCCTACTGTTTTGATGAGAAACATAAGGCACAAATGGGATTAATAACTCACCCAAGGTCACGCATTAGTAAATAGGAGAGCTAGGATATGAATTCAGGAAGTCTGACTCCAGAGTCCATCTTTTAAACACTAGGTTATACTGGAATAATAGAATGTTTAACTGAAATAGAAATGTGGAGGGTCAATCCAAAAGCATTAGCATCCATGAAGAATTTCAGGAGGAGAGAATAGAGAACAGAAGAGAGAAGTAATTGAAAAAATAACAAATGATACATCTCTAGAAAAAAATGGAAGCCACAAACCCTTAAATTGAAAGCATTTGTCTATATTGAACATGTAATGAAGCTTGGATGTGTTATAATGACATTTTAGAATATCAGGGATGAAGAAACAATCCTAGAAGTTATCAGAAGGAGCCTACAAAAGGAATGAGAATCACTGAAGTCAGTTTTCATCAGCAATATTGGATGCAATAATAAAAGCAGGAATATTTTTTAAATGTTAAGAAAAATAATATTGGGTCTGTCACAGTGGTTCATGCCTGTAATTCCAGTGTTTTGGGAAGCCAAGGAGTTCAGAACCAGCCTGAGCAACATAGCAAGACACCATCTCGTAAAAAAAAATAAATAAATAACTGAGCATGATGGCATGTTCCTGTAGTCCCAGCTACTTGGGAGGCTGAAGTGGGAGTATCACTTGAACCTAAGAGTTCAAGGCTGCAGTGAGCCTTGATTGTGTCACTGAACTGTAGCCTGGGTAACTGAGACCTCGATTCAAAAAAAAAGAGAAAGAAGGAAGGAAGGAAAGAAAAAATAATTTTGAACCCAGAATTCTATAATTCTATTCTTTCAAATTAAAGGAACACACACACACACACACACACACGCACACACACATATTAGGGGTATCCAAAAAATATATACACCTTTTAAGAGATGTTTGCCATAATCAGAAGTGTCTCAACGCTAATGGTAACCACTTTGAGCACCTCTTGTAATTGCAGAATTCAAACATGACTTGTGTTCATCTTTTCTTATCAGTATATATTGAGTATTACAATTTTAATAGTTTTTTCCTTAAAATGCGTATGCATTTTTTGAGCACCGTGTGTGTGTGTGTGTGTGTGTGTGTGTGTGTGTGTGTGTGTGAAGACATCTCAAAAGCACAAAAATGTATGACTCACAGGCCCTCTCTGAGCCAACTGTTAAAAGAAGCATCTTTGGAAAGAAGCGGCAATGAGATACAAGAAACAAAGTTGCTCATGCAATTAGTAAAGTGTATTACTGTCTAAGTAAACATTATTTATAAAGTGCTTCTTAACAGCAGTCTGGATCTCAATGGTATTTTTGTCAGATGATGTTTTCCAAAAACGGCCATTGGATTTTCTTCAGTCCTGCATGCTTTACCAGAAACTCGTCACTTCTGAACAAGAGATAGAATCTATTTCTCCTCCCTTGAAAGCCGCACAGCTTGTAACTTCCCTGAAAAACTGAGTGCCCAGAAGTGACACTACATGACTTCTAGGAGTACGTTCCAAAATACAGCTTCAGCCTAGCTTTCTCTGGTTGGGAAACCAGACACCATTCTGTGAGGAACCCCAAACTAGTCTACAAAGAGAGGCCACATGGATAGGGCCATGTAGAAGGGAAATGAACTTCCCAACCAGCATCCACCCCCAGATTTCTAAGTGAATGATTCATCACATGATTTCTGCACCTGGCCTTGGAGACTTCTGAGGAAGGCATTGTGGAGCAGAAACAGGCCGTCCCCCTGTGCCCTGTCTGAATTTCTAATCCTTAACCAGGTACAATGGCTCATGCCGATAGTCCCGGCTACTTAGGAGGATGAGGCAGGAGGATAGCTTGAGTCCAGGAGTTTAACACCACTCTGGGTAACATAGCAAGACCTTGTCTCTATTAAAAAAAAAAAACCAAAAAAATAACCAACAACAAAAAATGAATTTCTAACCCTCCAAATTTGTAAGCATAAAAAGTATTTTATTAATTAAGTTTCAGTGTAACTGCTTTCACAGTCATAGAAACCAAAATATATTAATATTGCCAGTTGGATGTACAGGGGAAAACTGATGGGAATTAAAAGTGTGATAACGTTTTTGCCATATTTGGGGAGTGGAATGAATATTTCTTAAGTCTAGACATTATTTTTTAAAGTAATACATTTAGTAAAGTGTATGATAATTATTTAAGTATAAATATGAAATGAAAAGCTTCAAATTCAATTTTTTAAAACCTTATTCTGCTGTAAGACACCTAAAAATAATACCACAAAAATGTTAAAGAGATAGAGACATGCCAGGAGGCCTAGTTTAGTAAAGATGGCATCAGACAAAATAGAATTTAATGGGAAATTATTAAGAGCAATAAAAGAGACAATTTCATAATTGTCAAAATAATAACCCCTCATCAAAGTCATTAACTTTGCTGTGTATAGCTTCATAGACTAATGCATATAGGAAAACTAATATAATTAGTGGGAGAAATAGGCAATTTCAAACCACAAATGAAGATTAAACATGCTTTCTTTCAGAAACCGATTGCTCAAGCAGGAGAAAAAAGGGTATAAACATACATATCTAAATCTGTACCTTTTAGCCAAGATAGAAAATACATTCTTCTCAAGCATACACAGGATATTTATTTTTAATTAATAAAAATTGCTCCTATATTGAGACACACAAAATACCTCAACATATTCTTTAAATACTAATATTAAAGGATTTAGAGTCTACCATACTCAGTGATCTATCACAGAAACAAAGAACAGAGTACCATATGTTCTCACTCATAAGTGGGCCTTGAACAATTATCATAATACTGTAAGAAAGGGACTGGCAATAGTGGGAAACCACCAGAGGAGGAGGGTGGGTTGGGCAGTTAAAGGAAACTGCCAGGGGAGGGAGGGACACACCTCATCAACAAGGGTCCCTGCATAATGAACATTTGTATACCTAACCTGAATTGTACCCCACATCTTTAAAATAAATTAAAAAATTAAATAATAATAATAATAATTAAAATGCCCCCCCAAAGTTGATATTATAGGGAACGATATTCTGTGACCAACATGAAATAAAATTAAAAATCATTGCTGAAAGATAGTTTAAAAATTAATTTGGAAAACAAAATATTATCTATAAACTATCCAATTTTCAAATAGTAAATCAAAAAGGAAATTATTCCATTTTTAGGAATGCCATCAAAAGGTAGTGAAATCACTCCATATAAATAACATGTGAGATGCAGCTAAATTGGAACTTGGAAATGTATAGGGTTTCCATGTTAGAAAACAAGAAATATGAAGAGTAAATAAGTTAAGCACTTAATTCATAAGACTAAATATAATAGTAAATCCAGAGAATATAAAAGAAAATATAATAGACATGAAAATGGGACTTAACTATTTAGCCAAAAAATGGCAACAGAAAAAGAGGTAATCAATGCTTCCAAAAGTTTGTTTTATTTTAGAAGACCAATAAATAAATCAAAATATATAGAGAGAAGGAAAACATAAAGTATCAGAATTAAAAAGAATAGCTATAGTAGAGAGACTTAAGAAGTCTCAGAAGAATAATTAAATAGCTATATTCAGCAAATTTGTAAAACTTAGATGAAATAGATTCTTTTCTAGGCAAATATAAATCACCAATAGAGCTTAGAAAATCTGAGAAAACAAATAATTATTCAAAAACCAAAATCAATATTAAAATTTCTACCTTCTACGAAAAAGATGCTAACTGTAGATAGATTTATAGGTCGTTTTTACAAACTTTCAAGAAACAGCTAATCTCTATCTTATACAATATGTTTAAAGGTTTAAAAAAAGTTTTTTTTGAAGAGGAACACAACCTAATACTATTTTGAGGCCGTATAAGGGCGGTGAAAAAAAAAATAGGACCAAATTTCACTTATGGATATGGATGTAAACACACTAAAGATATCAACAAATTGAATCAAAAGACATGCTCAAAAGTAGACCATGACTAGCCGGGCTCGGTGGCTCAGCCTGTAATCCCGCACCTTTGGGAGGCCGAGGTGAGTGGATTGCCTGAGCCTGCGGGTTCGAGACCCGCCTGGGCAAGCGAGACCTCATCTCTACAATAAATCAAAAAATCAGCCGGGCGTGGTAGCGCGCGCCTGTAGTTCCAGCTACTTGGAAGGCTGAGGCGGAAGGATCGCCGGAG
>CAUYQG010266831.1:0-43513 GCA_963574415.1 Tarsius wallacei
TGGGGTACAGTTAAGGGTTAGGTATACAAATATGCATTGTGCAGGTACCCTTGTTGATGGTGGTTTTTATAGGGTTTTTTTGTTCAAGTAGTTCTGTGAACCTGAAGCACTTTAAACTTGTCTTGCGTCTTAACAGAATTAGACTGGAACATCATAGTTACTGCTTTTTTCTTGCTGATTTTTACTTTGTTTTCCTGTTACAAATAGATTATTGAAAGGAATTATCTCTTACTCATGATAAAATGCTCCTAAAAACATAAATTTAATTTCAAAATATTCACAAACCTGGTGCCTATTATTATTATTAATAAATAATAATATTAATTATTCTTCATTATTAACTAATAAAAACTCAATAAAGACCTACTGTCTGCCAGGCTTGGTGGCTCAGCCAGTAATTCCAGCACTTTGGGAGGCCGAGATGAGTGAATTGCCTGAGCCTGTGGGTTTGAGACCCGCCCAGACAACTTAGTGAGACCTCATCTCTTCAATAAATCAAAAATTAGCCAGGCGTGGTAGCGCACACCAGTACTTCTGGCTACTTGGAAGGCTGAGGCGGAAGGACTGCCGGAGCCCGGCAGGTCGTGGCTGCGGTGGCCAGGAGTGTGCCACTGCACTCCAGTCTGGGCGACAGAGTGAGACTCCAACTCAAAAAAAAAAACAGACCTGTCTTCTTTTAGTGTAATCTTGTATCTTTAAGAACTATGAAAGTATATGATTTCTTTGAGTTCATTTCCCACTTTTGGGATGGGAACCCTAGGGAAAAAAGAAAGCTTGTTCAGAGAAACCATTCCGTGTGAATTGACAGTCCATGGAACGCAGGAGACTCTGATTCTTCTATGTGCATGTTGCCAGCTGTGGCCCATTTTCCATTTAGCCACAGATCAATGAGAATTAAGTTATTTTGTTATCAATTTATAATGCAAAAAAGTTTTCCATAATATATATTCCAGTGTAGATGGCTCATCATAAGCAAAATGTTCTTAGATACTTATTGTAGGAAATGTCACAGTCTTAAGCCAACTTAAGCAAAGATCACAACTCCTGTCAAAGTAGTCATCTGACCAGAAGCTGCCTGGTTTGGATTCAATTTCCAATAAATATTATTCTGCCAACCTCTCTTTATTAATGTTCTCTTTAGTATTATTATGGTTATGATATTCATATGATCAAATGTATGTAATTACACATAACGGCAAGCAAATAATTCTGTAATGACTAATAGTAACAAGGCTGTTCCAAAATGCTGAAATAAAATTGAATGTTGACCAAGTGAATCCATCCTCAAATCCCTCCCATGTTAACTCTTAGTCCCTTTTTTCACTTCTTAAGGGACGAAAATGAAAAGGGAAATACATAGCAGCTAGTTAGAGCAGCATTATGCTTAAATCCTTCACATTTTTTAACCAAGTTTTTTCTCCTATTGTCATTAAATTATTCAGATCATTAGCCTCTCCTCACCTTGGATATCTCTCAAAAGTCACCCAACAAGGCAACAGATCATCATTTTAGGTTAGAAAGCAGCCCCAAAGTCTATATTTTCTATGCTTGACACTCACCAGGTGAATCCTCCCTGTCGTCTATGATTGACTCAAGAATCCCATTCTTAAATTGTTTTGGTAAATCAGTACCTAAGTTTTTACAATTGGAGTTTTGTTATTCTAAAAATGATAAACAACCTTGTACTCTGGATGCTATTGTAGGTTAAGAAAATATTTATGTAATCAGCAATGAGCACAGAGAACACAAGAAGTCATTAATGACAAGTGATTTTATGTGAGGGATTGCAGGAGGGTCAGATTCAAAGCTTAAGCAAAAGTATTTTCCTGTAACTTTTCTCTAAATGAGCACATTAAAGTCAGAGAAAGAACAATGCTTTCACCATAATTCATAGTTTTCTGAAAGCTAAATGACCTTTTAAAAAAATCTGGCTTCAAGAAGTGATAAAAATGGAAGGGATATGAATACCTACAATGCAGTAATGAATTGTAAATGGCTTAGTAATCCACATCCAGCACTCACAATTCCTGTCCAAAAGAGCATCTAATCATACATTCAAACCATCCAACACTAGCTCCTTCTACTGGTATCTTAATTCCATAACAAACTGAAAAATTATTCTGGTTATTAAAGCAAAGGCTTTTCTAGAATAATCTTGGTACATTTCTTTGTTATTTACTGTAGTTAATTTAAAATTCATTCTAATACATCAAGCAGTATGTTATAGATCAAAATAAATACATTATACTAGTCAGGCTGCTCTATTAACTTTACATTTTTAAGAAAAAATATGGAACACTGCAGTCTCTTTCCTCTCTCCCAGCAGGAGTGTCTGATGGGTCTCAGATTGTGCTCTGAATGTAGAATCCAGACCCTTCCAGCTTGCAAGGCATGCTATCTGGCACTTAACTTTTGAGCCCCATTTTAAAACAGACACATCTGGGCACTCAAATCTACACTTAGATCCAGCTCAGAAACATTCCATTGCTTGAATAAGTGTCACAGGCTAAAAGGGAATGAGTAGTGGGATAGCAAGTGATCTGTAGGCAAGAGACCTGGGTGTTCATTCTGGGGATTTTAAGGTCTTGAGTTCTTCTCCCCTGCCCTTCTCCTGTTATTGTAATGACTACATGAAATCATCCTGAAGTGTTTTCTAATGTTTTTCAATCAGATCTGGATCTCAAGGGACAAGGCCTTGGTTCACAGCATTATATAAAATTCCCTAGGTTATTTAGAATCGAGAAGCATTGAGTTAAAGTGTCTCTCTGGAGGTAGTTCTCTCTTGTAGAATTTTGACCCACAAACACACAGCCATGGCACTGCATGTGGTTAGGCTGGAAGTTCTTCCTAACTCGGTCACTCAGACACAGTAAATGCATTTCAGGAACAATGACTAAACCTTTGACAAAAAATAGGTGGAACCTACATTGTAGTGAGTAGTATTGGGGGTGAAAATATCTCTGTGGTCGAGATAAGGTGTAGGCCCAGTGAAGGCAGCCTTGCAATTACAGAGAAGATAGATTAGACTGCATAGATAGCATCATCTGGTTTAACAATGACTCCAGGTAGCAACAACTGGAACAACAATGGGAGAGAACAGCCCCTAGTGGTCTGATCACGACGCTGTCTCTTTCTCAACTGAGCATTTGAGAGTAAGATTATCTCCCTTTGAAATGAACTGAGTAAACCTCCATGATGTTTATCAACTAAGAGGCAGGAACTAGGGATAAGGAGAGAAAGTGAGAGACCCAGGATAGATACTAGACTAATATTTAGCATTTGTTTAATTTATTACATGATATATAATCATGTATTATAAAATCTGAAAATTATAATGTATAGTTGTATAACATGCGATCTGAAAAAAAAAGTTATTGAAAAGCTTAGCAATAGATGTTTTTATCCCTGAAGAATTCAAATAACATCTCTTTGTGGGAGATCTTACTCCATTTAGCACAGTGGTGGCTCTTTTGGTTATGAAAAGAAAGGCCCCAAAGCATCAGCTGGATTATAAATGAGTGAGGCTCAGAGAAAGACGTTTCTCTGCTTGCATTCCACCTTGTGACTACATCCTGATTGACTGATTTTCCATAATAATGAACATTTTTGTTGTTTCTAATTTTTTGCTACTACAAAACCTACAGCAGACATTCATGCACGCACACGTGCACATGCACACACACACCCAGGGACACACACACACAAACACGCTAGTATAGATCCCAGCAAGTGAGTTTTCAGTGTTATAGGACAGCACTTCTTAATTTTAGTAGGCATATGAATCACCAAGAATCTTGTTAAAATGCAGATTCCTACTCAGTAGGTCCAGCTTCAAGTTCTCTATTTCTAGTAAGCTCCCAGGATGCCATTGATGCTGATTCAAGACCATACTTTGAGTAGCAAGATTATAGGATAGAAACTTTACTTTATTTTTATAGTTATTAAAATAAGAAAGAGTTATGAAGATTAAAAGTGAAAAGCAGAAGAGTGAAGGACAGTATTTTTTTAAACTCCAAGCACTTCCATATTATTGGAATTTGTTTAAATGTACATATTACTTTAGTCCTTAAAGAAAGAAAATTGGGCACAAGCAATAAGACAATTTTAATAAGCAGCAAGTGGATGAAAATTTTTTTCCACTTCCCAGGAATAATCAGGTGGATTTCTCCTACTCCCTCCAGTGTAAATGAGTTTTCCTATATTACTGTAAAATTTCTATAGATTCTTATTCTTTTAATTTCCACCTCTACTTTAAACTAATCTGTTTCTGATTTTTTTTTACCACCACCTACAGGCTTTTAATTGTCTCTAACCCTTGTTCTTGCTTTTTGCCTAGTGGCCTTAAGTTGCATTCAACCTTATAAAAGGCCCTACATCTTCCTCTTTTTTGCAGAATGCAAAAATCCTCAGAAGGGGGACAGATAATGGAATTTCCTGCCTGAGACACTGCCACTCTTTACAGAACATCTCAGAGTCAAGTATGCCATGAAGTAACCCCCGGACAAGGAGGTCAAATCAGTGACGTACCCAGTCTGCAGAAAGTAGGTTCAAGCAAACTACAGATGTTAAATTCATCTTCAATAACTGATTGCATTTATTCTATTTTATCTTCTTCTTGTAAATACTTTTGGTAAATCTGTTTTCATGTGTTTTTGAAACCACAAGGTTTTGGAAGCCAGAGAAGTTTCAGACAGTTGGGAAAAGTCTAACTCAATGGGTAGGTAAAAAATTGCGCTTTTTGAGATGAAAATCTATAAGTATAGGAACCTAAGCAGAAATCTGAAATGATTTTAATATTATAGCAAATCCAGGCTCATCTTAATGATCATTCCAGCAGAAATAAATATCAAAGTCAGTAACTCATTCAAAGACTTAATGCACTTACTGATGTTAGACAACCTAGAGAGTATATTTCCACTTAGTTTCTTTGCTTAGGTTTCCTCACATCATTTCTTCAAAGCTGGAAACCTGCCACTCAAAAGGGTCCCTAGCCAGTCATCCATTGGTTAGTTCAAGTGGATAATACAATTGCCCCCTCGGTCTCTAGCAACCAAATCGCGAGGTAGTGTAACCAATGACCGAACACTAGAAAATGTAAAAATCTGGGATTAGCTGTTTCATTTCAAGATTGGTTGGCATTTTCTTGGTTGCAATTTGGAAGATCTCAAGAGGAGTTAACAGTTTATAGTTTGTAACATAAGGGTTTATTAGAACAATAGATCCCACTGCTTGATTATTTGCAAAGACAGCACAACAATAGTCTTTCTTTGGGCTAAGAATCAAGACCATTTTCCTGGTTACAAAAACTCACTTACTGAGACAAAATGCAGGATAGATTTGTCATTATAAGCAAAGATGGCAAATGCTAAGCTTGCAGGGTGTGTGTATGTGTGTATGAACATGTGTGCATGTATATTACAAGTACCTGAAATACACCTTGCAGGTATCTTTAAACCTAAAGTAATCAGGGCCAGAGTACACCTACTGTTTCTCCTCCTCCTCGGCTTTTCAAATAGTGCTGTGTAACATGATGGTATGAGAAGCCAGAGGGAGTATCACAGTACTTCAGCAAGGAGCCATTATGATGCATGTCACAAATAGATTGTGACTGACTTCTGATTTGGTGGCCTTGGTTAGACAGTCTCGGATTTCCACATACCATTTGCTTCCCTATTTTACTCTTGTTTCTACCCTCTTATTACAAACTGTGCTCACCCTGGCAATGTGATCACAGTTGTACAATTATTCTTCAAAAGAATTATACACAGCAAATCTTTCCAGATTCACTGTGAACTTGGAAATTGGGTTTTAACCAAAGATGCTATATGTGGAGTAGCTGCAATAAACTGAAACCATTAGGGCTATTTGCAAACTAAGTGGAAGTATCTTTGTTAAAATTTGATATTTATTTTTAATATGGTTGCTTGCCCTTCTCTATTTGAACAGTTCATTACACCTTAAATATAAACCACATGCGCACTAGAGCATTTATGTAATTTTCTGAGGCAAAGAATGTGGGCTGTGATCCAACATTAAAATATATTACTTTAATATTTATTTGCATCTGTTTGGTATTGTCATAATCCATACAAGACTGAATCATTTTCCTTTCCTTTTTAAAAATAAAAAGGAAGAAAACTCTGTTCACAGACTACTTCTCATCAAGTGGATTTGAAAAGCTCCATTTGAGATTCAGTTCCTCTTTGTAGATACTAGTATCATAAGCATTGATGAAGAATAATGTAATGAATGATGAGTTTTGAACAATACTCTGATTTGGTAAAACTATGTTTTTGGCTTAAACAATAGGAAGTTTGATCAAATCAACCACGAAGAAGGAAATGGCATTGCAAAAGATGAGTTTCTAATTGAGACAGACAATGAACTGTGCATCAGAAACAGCTGCAGGGAAACAGATCCCATTGCATTTTCACATGTTAATATGCTGAATTTCCACATTAGATGGTCACAATTTTTATTCTTAAGACATCCAGGTGCCTTTACATCTGTGTAGTATATTTAGAAAGGAAAAAAAATCAGATGGGAAATATTTTATGTTCATAGTCTGCCTTATCTGCCTTTTTTAGTTGTTTTCTTATCAATTTTATTATCCTTTTATGCAATGTAAATGAGAACATCTTATTCAGTAATGACATTATTTAGATGTTTAGATGTTGTAGATCTTTCCCTTTTCTATAGAAAGAAACGTGCACCCTGGTTCTAGGATAAATATCTACATTTACTTTTAGGCAATATGTCAAGAGAAACCAGGAAATAAACATCATTTCTCTAAAGAAGGGGCCTGTATTAGGCAAAGTAATGCTGGTGTCACACAAACCCCAAATCTCAGTGATAAAGTGGTAAAGATTAATACGGTTCTCATATGATGTACCCAACACAGAACAGCAGGGGATTTTGTTTCATATTCAGTGAGGGTCCCAGATTGAGGACATTTCATTGTCTTGTCACATTGCCATGTCTCTCCACACATGACCTTCAAGACTGCCACATCGGGGGAAGGGAGCATAGAGAACTTACAGCCACCCAGAGTGCCTCACATCTGCAGTGACAAGAATCACTTTCACTCCCACAGCATTGGCCAGAACTGGCCATATGGCCTTATACCAAATGCAAGAGAAAGTAGGAAATATAGAGGAGCAACTTAAGATTTGGAAACATCATTGTCCCTGCCACAGTTCTTTTGTAAATGTGTATTTTAGAGGGCTGCTAAGCCCAAATCGATGATCTTCTTCAACAGGATAATAGCGTTAGGAATCAAAGACATCTCTTTACACATTGCCAAATATTGCATATCTAATAAATTTAGTTTTAATTTGCTATTAAACTATTAAAATTTTTGAGAAATTCTAATGTTAATTTACATATTATTCACAAAAACCAATTATTTTTCTAATGGATGCCTCTCTTGGATTTTGGGGTTATTTTTAATTCCCAAATTTCTTTTAAATATCTATCCAGTAAGTCTCTTTTGCAGAAAGGGACAAACCATAAAATTAGTGAAAGCATTGACAATTCCTCTGGACAGCTTCCATAGACACAATTTGTTATGAGCCATCGTCATAACATGAACTAATATATGCACTGATATCCACTCTCACTTTGTAAATACCTAATTGAAACTCAATCTCTTTACATACAGCTGAAAGCAAGTTTTAATCCAACATTTATTGGTGGCTTTGGTCAGAAGGGATCAATAAATTTCAGAACCAAGTGACATACTCATTGATCTCAGGAATTATCTGAGCACCAAGAGGTACTCAAGAAATTCTAGGCTGAAATGACAGAAAACATGTGACTGTCTGAAATGTACCTATGGAAGGCACGAATAGACCAGGATAACTGAAGGTACTAGTTGGGATCAAAATGTTTCTCAATCGAAAAAGAAAAAGACACATAGCCTTGATGGGGAAGCTTATATGAACCAAAAGAATAAATAAAGGGAGGAAGGGAGCTGCCAATCTACAAGACAGAGATACACATGTCACAACTTAAATCGAAATGTCTATATTCATATCTACACGGGAAAGACGAGTTTAGAATGAGGATCTTGTTGGCACGTCACTTCTTTAGGCAAATGACAAGTTGTTTTAAGAAAAAGGATTTTCCTGCCTTCAAAAATGTTTCAGAGCCATAGAGAGAATGTAAACTGTGTTTGAATTTCCATAACCTCTAAATTTTATGGCAGAGGCCCAGATCCTATTAACAGTTTTCTGTTTCAACACCTGTTATCAAATCATAACATTTTAGTTAAACTGGCAAATGATTCTCTTTCACAACGAAAGTGTAAATAAACTCTGATTGAGAATCATTTTGGTAATTATTTTTTCATACTGTGGACATTAATACCTGCTTACTCTTCTGACATGACCCAAACACCCTTATCATATTTCTATGCGGTATACTGAAGCAAGTTGTACACATTTCTATCTCTGCCACTGGAACATAAACTTTGAGAACAAATTAAATGCCTTATACTTTTCTGAATTAGTTCGGCACGCCTTGAATAAAGTTGTTCCCCAATAAATACTTACCAAATGCATTATACACATAGTCCAAAGGTGAATAAGATTCTATTAGTATACCATAGCCAAGTCTTAGTTCAGAATTTCTCAGTGACAGAGATTCTCAAACACTCATCTTCAGAAAGAAAAATAATCCCTCAAGCCAAAGATCATTAAGTAAAGTTCTGATTTTTGTTGGGAGCTGTTCTTTAGGGATTTCTCAGCAACATGAGGATAGAATGTCAACCTACTCAGATTAATATGATCATTAAATGTTATTTTAAGACCTTATAGCTTATCGCCTGACTCTGCGGGGTCTCCATAAAGAAAGATAATGTCTCATAAAGTATATGTTATTTTTACAAAAGGTATAAAAGTCACAAAGTCTTAGGGAAAATGGTCATAAAAATGTCTCCAAAAAAACATTTTAAAAAAGGTTGCAGGGAGTGTTGCTGAGGTTCAAGAATCTAAATTTCAATAATCAAGAGACAACCAAAATTAAGAAAAGACAAGAGTCAATTGTGTCACATGCTTAAATTTGAATGGAAACAGGGAGATCAGTATAGGGAGACTTTCCAAAGAGCCCAGTCACAGACAATGGTACCTTAAAACTAGTGATCATAGTGCAGGTAGTGAGAAGTAGGTGGGCTTGAGATATATTTGAAGGCTGCTAAGGTTTAAATGCTTGTTCCCTCTATAGCTCATGTTGAAATGTAATTGCCAATGTCATGGTATTGAGAGGTAAAGTTGTTAAGAGATGGTTAGGCTATCAGGGCTCTCCCCTTGTGGGTGGATGTAATGTCTTTAAAAACGTCTTTCAGAGGTGGGTTCTCTCTCTCAGCCCTTCTGCCTTCCACCATGTAATGATGCAGGAAGAAGGCCCTCAACAGATGCCAGCACCTTGATATTGAACTTCCCAGCCTCCAGAACTATGAGCCAATAAATGTATGCTTATTATGAGTTTCCCAGTCTCAGGTATTTTGTTATACCAGCACAAAATGAAGTAAGACAAAGATAGGCCCAATGGTATTTTCTTTTTTAATTAATTTTATCTTAAAGATGTGGAGTACAATTCCAGACAAGTGGTCATCACACAGGTAAAGTTTGGGCCTCCCTTTGGGCCCCACTTTGCCTGGTTTGAGATAGAATGTATGATATGAGAGAAAGTAGGGTGATGAAGCTTCTGACTTAATAACGTTCCATTCATTCAAGTGGGAAGACTATGGGAAATAGATTTAGCAAATCAAAAATACAATTGGAGTGTGTTAAAGTGTTGAGATGCCACACAAAAGAGATGCTCACTAGACAAGTAGATGCACCTTACAAACTATCATTTTAATCACAGTGTCTCTGAAAGAGAACTTAATTTTTCATGTGAATAAAGGCTCAGAAGAATAAGACATGTCCAAAAGTACATAGACAGAGAGTGGCATATATTATATACAGAAACATAATGTACATATATATTTATATGTGCATTTGAGGTTTATGTATAGTCCAACAGTTTCATGTATGTGTGCCCCACATATTTAGGTAGACAGCAAGGGCCTCAAGGGCAGGAACACGGTCTTACTCAATTCCATATCCCCAAAGTTGGCTAATACAATACATTATCAATTGTAAATATCCAATAATAATTGATTTAACTCTGAATAAGTATACACTGTAGAAAGAAGAAACTGGAGGTTTCCGAGTTTCTTAGAGGAAAATATATACTCTTTCCTGTGCCCCTATTCCCAGGTAAAATGATCTCATCACCAGCAAACATGTATGTACCTTAGAAGCATAGAGAAGGGCAATGTGACTCTGTGTTGATAGACTGCTCTCTTACCTTCCCTTTCAAGCCCATGAGTCATATTGGCTCCCCACTGAGCCCTTAAAATAGCCATTTATCAAATTCTTATCAAATCATCTAATTTGAAATGCCATGTGTTTACTGTTGAACCCTTGTCTGATTCAGAGAGGACTACAAGGAGGGGTCTGGGGGACAGGAGTTGGGTCCATCAGGGAGTGAATCGGGAAAATACATATTCTACTCACATTCTCCTCTTCTCTGTTTGACCCAAATTCTTATTTTAAGTTTTTTTAATTGGACAAATAATCATCATATGTGCTTTTGGGGTACAATGTGATGTGACATATGTTTACATCATAACATTATGTAATGTTATGACCTGTGAATTTGGAAGGGAAGGTAAGAGAACAGTCTATCAACACAGAGATACAGTCACATTCCCTTTCTCTCTGCTTCTTAAGTACAGGCGTGTTTATTGTATAATAATAATCACTGTGGAATGATTAAATCAAGGTAATTAACATATCTATTACCACACATATTATTTTTTGAGGTCAGAACATTTAAAATCTACTTTATGAAGCAATTGTGAAATATACACTACATTATTATTAACTATAGTCACCATTTTGTTATTAAAACATATTTCTTTTGTCTAACTGAAACACTGAAACTTTGACCGATATCTCCCTTATCCCATTCACCCCACACCCTCCAGCCTCTGGTAACCATCATTCTATTCTTTACTTCTATGAGTTCAACCTTTTAAAATTTCATATATCAGTGAGATCATGCAATAGTTGTCTTTTTGCATCTGGTTTATTTCACTTAGAATAATGTCCTTCAGGTGCATCTATGTTGTTGTAAATGAGAGGATTTCCTTCTTTTCTAAGACTGAATAGTATTTCATTGTGTATATATATCACATTTTCTTTATCCATTCATCCATTTATGGATACTTAGATTCCTTCTATATCTTACCTATTGCTAATAATGCTGCAGTGAACATGGGAGTGCAGACATCTCAGAAATCTCTTCAACATACTGATTTCAATTCCCTTGAATATATATTCAGAAGTGGGATTGTTGCATCATATCATATTTTTAATTTTTTTAGTAACTTCCTGCTGTTTTCCATTAATGACTATACCAGTTTACATTCTCACCAACAGTGTTCAAGGGTTCCCTTTTGTCTGTACCCTTGCCAACACTCATTATGTTTTGTCCTTTTTGATAATAGCCATTCTAACAAGTGTAAGGTTATCTCATTGTATTTTTAATCTGTATCTCCTTGATGATTAATGATGTTGAGTATTTTTTCATATATCCATTGGTAGTGTGCATGTTTCCTTTTGAGAAATTTCCACTCAGATTCTTAGCCCATTTTTAAATCAGGTTATATGTTTTCTTACTATTAAGCTGTTTGAGTTCCTTGCCTATTTTAGATATTAACCCTTTATCAGATGTATGGTTTGCAAATATTTTCTTTCAATCCATGCATGGGTTGTCTCTTTTACTCTGATAATTGTTTCCTTTGCTGTGCAAAGGCTTTTTAGTCTGATATAATCCCTTTTGTTTATTTTTGCTGTTGTTGCTTGTGCTTTTATGGTCATATCCAATAAATAATTTCCCAGACCAGTGTAGTGGAGATTTTTCTCTGTTTTCTTCTAGTAGTTTTATAGCTTCAGGTCTTATGTTTAATCCATATTGTGTTGATTTTTGTAAGTAGTGTGAAATGAGCATCCAATTTTAATCTTCTGCATGTGAAAATTCAGTTATTTCAGCACCATTTATTGAAGAGACTTTCTTTATCCATTGTGTGCCCTTGGCACCTTTGTGGAAAATCAATTGATTGTAAATTGATTGTAAAACCTTTTCTTTGTAAATGTGTGGGTTTATTTCTGGGCTCTCTCTTCTGTTCCATTGTCTTAGACCAAATCTTGTCAGTGCTTTTCACAAACTCACTGGGAAGACAAAGCATGGGAAAGCCCGGTGATGGAGAGGGTGGAGAGGGTGCTGGAAAGGCAGAAAGGAGACATCCCTTCCTCCCAGAGTCGTCCTAGCACAGAAGCAGAAATGTATCCAAGTCTACACACACACCACCACTCCACTTTTACCTCACCATAGGTGGCTAGTGCTAGAGGGTAAAATATTAAGTGGGAATGAGAAAACTAGTAAGTAGCAAGTAACAATCACCTTACTTGCTGTCCCAAAGCAAAGCTGTTAAGTGGCTCAACCTTTTCTTTGAACATCCAGACCCTCTGACAGGACTTTCCCTTCCTGCCCCTCCTCACTTTATAGATTCAGTCTTAGCCACCTCAAGTGCTCAGGGCCCTTCAGCTCTCTTTGTCTCTGAAAAGCTCTAATAAATCTTCCACACATTAGATTGGGTTCCCCAGAAGTAGGTACCACAACCTAGAAAAGACTTCCTGGGGCTTGAAGCAGAGGCACCTCTCAGACATAATTTTGTGTGTAGTCAGTCCCAAATACTGTCAGCATGCTTAATGCATCATGTCCTGAACTGAACTAGAAGAGGCTACAGGCAAGTACTTATAAGTAGTATAAATAATATCACAGTTGGGTAGAGGGTGTGATCTAGATGTTGGTGACTTATTAAGGAGCTGCTCCCAGTAAAAAAGACTAAAAAGAAAAGAGGAAACAGGACCGGGGGCAAGGAAGAAACCCGATCCCATGGAGGAATTCTGCAGTATAAGTTACTTCTCAAAATTATCAGGATTTTGTTAGAAGCAGGGAGTAGGCCTTTCAAGGCTGCACCCATAAGCAATCATTGGCTAAGACCCGCCTGGGAATACAGCAGGGGTGGGACCTAAATTCCTAGGCAGTTCTGCTGTTTGCGTACTTCCAGGAAGGCAAAACAGGTCCTGTAAGTTCGGGTTTGAGCCACTAGAGACAAAGACGCCTCAAAGTCAGAAGAGAAAAACACAGAAACAGTAGTGATCCAAGGAGGTCAGAGCAAAGCACCTGAGTGTCTACTACATTACACCTGCTGGAGTTAATGAATCATTGTATCTTAGTAGCGATGAGTTAATGGGATGATTTAAGACTTCCAGAAATCAGCATCTTGAGTCAAAAGATGTTTTGATATCTGTACTTTCCAAAAGGCCCCAAAATCAGACTATGAAAACAGACTTTAAAGTAGCCAGTAAATAAATCCAGCCTTGACTCAAAACCACAGTGAGGTCGGGCACGGTGACTCAAGCCTGTAATCCCAGCATTTTGGGAGGCCGAGGTGAGGGGATTGCCTGAGCCCACAGGTTCAAGAACAGCCTGGGCAACATGGCGAGATCTCATCTCTACAACAAATCAAAAAATTAGTTGGGCATGGTAGCAAGCACCTGTAGCTCCGGCTACTTGGAAGACTGAGGTGGAAGGATCACCTGAACCCAGCAGGCTGAGACTGTGGTGGCCGTGAATATGCCACTGCGCTCCAGTTTGGGCAACAGAGTAAGACTCCAACTCACAAAAAACACAGCACAGTGTGCAAGATAAAAGTTGTCCTGTGTCTTCTTCACATATACTATAGATGATTTCATTTTATTTATCAAGCCAGTATTTGTCCAATTATATTTTGAACTAAGCTTGGGGCTACACTTCACTTTGCACTTTGGGATGATCTCTAGTGACAGAACAGTAGTAAACTAACAACCTTATCTTCCTGCTTCTGTGGATACTTCCATTTCAAGAGGGCAGCTCAGGTCAGGCTCACTTCAATATTTTTTGCATATTGCTCTAATCTCTCCTTTCCTTTTGCATCAAGAGCCCAATGGCCTAGCAAAATCCAAACTTTTTCTTTCTAAATATCAAACCCCATATGAAATCCCTTATGCTAGAATAGAAACCTCAGATAATAAGAAAAGAATTGGGAGAATGAAGTCTTCACCTACCTCCCATCCACAGGGGTGTGTGCTGGCAGCTTTGGGCAATTGCAAAATAGGGTGAGGCAAGTGGGAGGGCCACAACAAGTAAGTGCCAGTCAAACCCCCCTGGGAATTGTCTGTGCAAATTCACAAGCTGGATTACCACTGAATGGGCATTTTCAACATACATAAGCAGACCGGCATGCTGTAACCCAGTGCCATCTTATGGAAATTGGAATGCATCTACCCCACAGTAGTTATTTTGTCACCCAAGAAATGCTCCATGGTATCTCAGAGAGAAAATGCCTCCTGGGGCAGAGGCACCTCTTAGTCATAATTTTGTGTGTAGTCAGTCCCAAACACTGTCAGCATGGTTAACACATCATGTTCTGAACTGAACTAGGAAGAGACTAGAGGCAAGTACTTATAAGTAGTATAAATAATATTTCAGCTGGGTGGGGGGTGGGGAAGAGAGGAGGAACAGAAGGCTGAGAAACAAGCTTATCTTCTGCTCCCCTGCCTTATTCTCTATTCTACATTCACAGAATTATTTTTAGTCTTTATTGCTTTTAATTTTTAATTATACATCCTGTAAAAACATTTAAAGTGTACAGAAAATTAAGTAACAGATGCTTAGGCACCCATCATCACTATTAAACCAATGTCTTTGCTTCTTCTTCATGATAGTATATATTAGAAGTATTCAAAGTTTATATAGTAGAAGTTACATGTAATTTTTATGCTTTATGTTATTTGAATCTTATTTAAGAAATTCTTCTCTATCATAATATTATAAAATCTTTCCCGTATTTTCATCTAAATGCTTAACAGTTTTTATTCTCACAATTCAGTGTTTAAGCCAGCTAGAACGTATTCCTACGTATTAAAAAGAGACCTAACATTATATTTTCTATATGTGCTATATAATTTTGAGTAATCTATTTTTCCCCACTAATTTGTAATGCCACCCTGTCATATACCTTATCCCATGTATAAATAAGTCTGTTCCTGGTTCTTTTTCTTCTGTGCCTGGTCTGTTTGTCTGTTTTTATGTTATTGTCATACTGTTTATATTTCTTAACTTTAATGTAAATTTTGTGTGTGATAATAACAATTCACCATTAATGATGTCTGTTGTAGATGTGTGACAGGTGCCCTTAATCTAGAAGTTTCATCCCACTCATAATTTCTTATAAGTATTTCCTAACAAATTCAGGTTGAACTGTATAAATGATTTTTTATTTATTTATTGAAATGATCATAGTCTTTCTTTTCAAGTGTTATTGTGGTGTATTGTAATGATAGATTTCACTGATGTTGAAACTTTTTCATATTAATTGAATAAAACCTTTTTGTTCATGATGATCAATTTTTGACAAAAAGTCCTGAATGTAATCTGTCAGATTTTATTATTTTTGCATCTATATTTGCAAGTAAGGTTGGTTTGGTTTATGTTTCTTCTTATATTGTTCTTGTCTGATTTTCTAATAAAGTAATACTAGTTTTTAAAGTTAGTTTGGGAGTTATCCCTCTTTTTTATTTTCTGAAAGAGAGTTTATACTACTTTTCTTGACATTTGGTAAAAATCACCTGAAAACCATTTGGGTCTAATGAGTTTGGGGTATAGAAGTTTTACTACTAGCTTGATACACTTGACAATTAAAAGATTTAGCCAGGCTCGGTGGCTCAGCCTGTAATCCCACGCTTTGGGAGGCTGAGGTGAGTGGATTGCCTGAGCCCGCGGGTTCGAGACCCGCCTGGGCAACTTGGAGAGACCTCATCTCTACAATAAATCAAAAAATTAGCTGGGCGTGGTAGCACGCGCCTGTAGTTCCGGCTACTTGGAAGGCTGAGGCGGAAGGATCGCTGGAGCCTAGCAGGTTGAGGCTGTCTGGGCGACAGAGTGAGACTCCAACTCAAAAAAAAAAAAAAGATTTATTTAAACTTTCTATTTCTTCTTTATTCAATTATGGCAAGTTTTATTTTCCTAGTTAATTGTCTATTTAATTAATTAAATTTGATTGACATTTCAAAATTTATAATTATAAAATTATATTTTGAGTCATTAAATCTCTCATTGTAATGTCTCTATTTTATAATTGATATTATTTATTAGTGTAAAATGATATCATATTTGTGCTATATTTTATATTTATTATTATTCTCACCTTGTTTACATAGAATCAGCTTTTGGTTTTATTAATATTTCTTTTTTTTTTTTTAGTCGGAGTCTCACTCTGTAGCCCATGCTGGAGTGCAGTGGCATGCTCACAGCTACCCCAGCGTCGACCAGCTGGACTCCAGCGATCCTTCCGCCTCAGCCTTCCAAGTAGTTGGACTAATTTTTTTATTTACTGTAGAGACAAGGTCTCGCCAAGGTGTCCAGGCTGGTCTCGAACCCATGGGCTCGGGCAGTCCACTTGCCTCGGCCCCCCAAAGTGCTAGGATTACAGGCTAAGCCACTGAGCCTGGCCAATTAATCTTTTTATTTATTTGCTCTAATTTATTATTTTCTATTTTTATAGCTCCCTTTGTTAAGCTTTCTTTGAGTTTATCCTGCTTTTATTTCTTTCCTAATTTTTTTATTTGAAAATAACTATTAACTTTTATCTTTCTTTTTCTCTAATTTGAGCATTAATTCTGTGCATCTCACTCTAAGGGCTGCTTTAGCTACACCCCACTATATTTTATGTGTAGTGGTTTCACCATCCAGTTCTCAACATTTTCACATTTTCTGAGTTCTAATTTTATTTTTCTCTCACTCATAAATTATTTGGAAATGTGTTGTTTTATCTACAAATGTATAGCAAAGAGGATTGATATTTTTCTTTTCTTTTCTTTTCTTTCATTAGTTCTACTTCTGTTTCATATGATCAGAGTAAATGGCCTATGAAATGATTTCTTTTTATATTTGTGGACGGGTATGTGGTCAATTATCTTTGAAGTTCCACGTATGTTTCTGAAGAATGTACATTCCTGAATGCAGAATGCCAGGTTCCATACATAGTCTATTACCACATGGTCCATCAAGCCTGTTAATTGTTTTGTTGGGAAATTTTATATTTTTCCTAAATGGTACCTGCAGGACATATCAGCTCTAAGTTTTTAAAATTGTATTAACTTTTTATGTGTTGAAGTATTTGTCACATTCTACTTGTAATTCTGCTGACTTTTTGTTTATATACTACCCTCAAGCATCTAAATTGGTTCATAGCTTATTACTGCTAGCAATTATATGAATATTGTCCTTGTTCTATGAGCTTAATCTATATTTGAAATGCTTTAAAATATTTTTCTAACTTTTCTAAGTAGTTGCACCCAAAAGATTTTCAATTTTTTTTTAATTTGCTATAACTCCAAAAGCAGAAATATATTGCAATGAAGGAAAAAAGGAAAAGAAGGAAGGGAAAGAAAGAAGACATTCTGACAAACGAGTGAGTCTTGTATATTCCTCCAGGCTATCCTTTGTCTAGTTGCTTTAAAAGTACCATAGCCTATAGTGAGGAGGATGTAACAGAGAATTAGGAGGCTGCCTCACTCCATATGTGTCACTTCTCCTTTTCTACACTGGAACAGAGAGCCATTCCACACAGGACTGGTGGGGGAGCAATTCCAAGACACAGTAAGAGCAGCTAGACTACAGGCTAAGTGTTTTAATAAAGCACGTATTGGGGGCCATCTCCTGTACCTTCTAACTTAATTCATTCAGATTTGAGGGTTTCAATAAAAGGACACTCTTAGGAGGCTTCTGCTGGGTTTTTCTTTTCATTTGTGCTAATTATTATACCTACAATCACATAATCAACCTCTTGGGTTGCGAGGAAAAACAAGGGTATAAGTGGTTAATTGTAAATGAAAGTGGCCCATTGCTTGTGCAATCAGCAGACCTCCGGCATATTAAATTTGGTGCCTAGTTGTAGCATAAATATTATAAGTGGCAGAGGCTGTCCTTTTAAAACAGACTTCAAAAATTCACTTGCAATTTTCTCAAATTCTTCAAACCTTTACAACTCTTTCATAAAAGGCACACTCAAAAACTGAAACAAAAGGACCCCTTTCATTGGCACACTTCATGATTTCATTCCTTCCATTTTCTAAACTATGCCTATTGGATCCTCCAAACCAGAAGCTTTAAAATGAAAATGAACTGGTAATAGATAAAGTTTGTTTCCAATTGTAATATTTTAATACTACAGTGTAATTCAATTACATCTTTCAGGCTTAGAGCTATTCCCAGTGTTATTTGCTAAATTTATCACACCACATCTAAAATGAAAAGCAGTAGTTAGCCATAAACACCGAGCTAATGGTGTTCTTTCCACTCTAGGTCTAATGAGGCTCAAACCCTTACAATGGGAAATAATTTAACAACAATATTTACTTAGATGATTAGCTTAGTTCTCTGACCCATATGGTGATGTACAGCAATATTATAAAGTGAATATCTTCCAGATGGACATTAAAGTTGCTACTTCATTCATTTCAACAGTGAAACTGACAGATGAAGGGGGCAAAGCTGGCTTCTTTCTTTCTTTCTTTCTTTGTTTTTGAAAGCAGGATTTATTGAAGGGACAGAAAAGCTCCCACAGTGGAAGGGGAACTGAGGGAGTTGCCCTATTTCTTAAATTTAAACCAACAGTACTTGAATTCACTGAATCAGTTTTAACCTTCTCTAAAAGAACCCTTGTAAGATACCAGTAGAGAATAACTTTCAAAAATGTGACATACCATAACAATATTCTATTGGGCTTCAAAAATCAGTGTAATTAGCTAGAATTTGTAATCAGAACACTTGCGTATAAGCTTAGGCTCTCCTGTATGACTTGGGAAAGGCTAAGCTTCATGAAGCCTCAGTTTCTCCATCTGCGAAATGGGAACTGTAATCCATAGCTCAATTCCCCTGAAAGAGTGGTTTTTGGTATACTCTAAAATACCAGAAAGAGTAAATTGGTGTTTATATTTATAGGAATTATTTAACACGGAAACAAACCATGGGTTGTTATGAAACCATGGTTTGTCTAGATCTGCAGTTGTGTGTTTACAATGATCTTGTGGCCTATGACTTGCCTTATTGGGCTAATAATCTCAAAGACACATGTGAAGGGTTCTCTTTTGAGTAGGTTCCTGAGTATGTTTACCTCATATTTTCTGCAGATGCTGTAACTGAATGTCAAAGTTAGACCTCATGGAGCCAGCAGTATGGGAATAAACTGTCATTTTACCTGACCCAAGATCACCTAAACCAATTCTCTTTCTTTTCCTACCCAATTTCAACTTCCAGGTATAGTTCAGAGTTTCCTTAATGTGAAGTGGCATGCCCAAGATCCAAAAAGTATTAAATAGCCCAGGAAGAACCTCACTCATGAATCCTGTCTTACTGTGGGACCAATTTTTTTTTCTTTGACCTGGAAGGCATTTTTTATTTTATATTATCTCCAGAAGTTTTGTGAGATAAAATTCTTCAGGTAAATCCCACATGAATAGGACTGACAACCTAAATGTTGCTTTTAAGAATCAGTGTTCAACATAGCTTCACATTAAAATAAAATTGCAATTTATTTGTTCAATTTTCCAAACTTTTCAAGTTTTTCTTTTGCCTTTACTAGTATACATGTAAAGCCTTAATCCCCTAGCATTGGAAACAAAAATATTTTAATAAATTGAGTAAGGAATTAAGGAGTTAATGCCATCTAAGAGATGCTTTTACATTGGTCATATGAAGAGCTCAGTGCTCGACTCCAAAAAGACGAGTCATTAGTACATCAGGCTTAAGTAACATAAGAAAAGAAATCTCCCTATTTCTCCTGGAATTACATGAGGTAGGTCTGGGAACTTCTATTCCCTGTGCCCCCAGAACTGGGCCCAAGACAAATCTACCAACACCTCAAATGCTTCCTCTCTTGAAAACAGTGTCAGTGAAATGCATGAAATGTCTCAAGACAACCTTTGGGAAATCATACGATTTGGTATAAAGGCAATATGATGAATTCATTTTCATATTTTCGCCTTCTACTTTTAGCCTGTATATCAGCTCGTAAACATCCCAGCATGATAAAAGTCTGTTTTTGTACTTTTACAAAGTAATCTACTAAATCAGCAATCCTGTCCAGCTTCCTGCAAAAATTCATGCTCTGATAAACTCAAAAGAGTTTGTGGCTGTTAATCCTGTAGCTTTGCTTGCCCTTTGATATTTCTGTGGCAATTCTCCTTCAACTCATGGGGAAATCACCCATTTTATTGTGTTTACTGTCATATGATCAATTTACAGAATCAGTTTCTAACCAGGTATATCACATTTTAGTTATTTCCTCCAAAGCTCCCCTTCTTTCAACATAATAGGGTTATGTAAAGAGAAGATAACTTTTTCCCCCTTCTCGCATCTTACTAAGTAGAAGGAAAGAGATGTTTACATTACATCCTATGTGAGAGGCTGGCTGATGTCTATATTTTGACATATTTTGAGGGAAGTAATGACCAAATGACATGTACCATGTACTGAGCTACCCAGCATATTCCATGAGCACTGATCTGGGATAAGAAATAGATCATAGAAAGTATAGAAAATGCAGAACAGGAGAGGAAGTACATCTTCTGAGGGAGGAACCAATTCTGAGGGCAGGTACCTAAGTTAAAGTTCAACACATACCTGATCAATGATCAAGGGGTCTCGAATGAATATGGGAAGGACATATTCTCAGAAGTTGTGAATGGAGTCAACTAGCAAGATTAGATGAAAACCTGGTCATTAACCAGGGAAGTCCATGCTGAGTACGCCAAGGGATTTCTAACAATCAAAGCCAGGACAGAAAGGAAATAAATGAAGGAACATTGGTTTCCCTAATCTGTGATCTGGTCTTTTCAGAGGAAACAGCAGAGAAATATTTCACCAACACCAACTGTCCATGTTGTACAGAAGAAACGGAGAGAATTGAATAACCTGGGGAGTCAGTTAAATGGGAGTTTGGTTTAAGAATGGCTTCTTCAAATAGATAGATAAGAGAGTTGCCTTGAAGTTTCCTAAAAATTCTTTTTGAATTATTTCTCGCCTTTTCCCAAATTTCTTCTTTTTTCAATAGTTGTCCTAATAATCTCTCTTCCAAAACTCCTCCTGTTGCCCTCAATTGTCTCCCTTTCCCTGCTCTTCTTCTCTTCCCCACAATCAAAGCTGCTTAGGCTTTCTCAATTCATCTTGCTCGTTCCTTAGCTAGAAAATTAAACTTAATTAAATCATTTAAATCACTCTCATTAGCATTCTCACATATTGCACTGCTCATAAAAAAATGCTTATAGAATCTTGAACTTTTTTTCAGAATAAAGAGTAACAACTAGTCTCTCAATTACACTTTTAAGAACTTCAATTTATTTGATCATGGTACCCCGTTTTAAAATGTTTCATTTATTCATTCACTTACCCATTTGCTTGCTATCTCAAAAATTCATTTAACAAATATTAACTCAATTTTTATTTGCAGAGGAACTCAGATGTTGGGGGAAAAATGACCAAGAAATAGCCTCCAGCTTCAAAAGGTCATAGTTCTTGGGGGAAGACAGACACAAAAAATTTCAGCTGAATGTAATGTAAGTATGTGTAGAATCATATGGAAGCATAAGAGAAAAAGCAATGGTTTGCCTGAACAGACAAGGGAGGTTTAAAAGCAAAAAGTATATTTGAGATGGTTATTAGGGGATGAGCACAACTTTGTCAAGCAGACAAAGGAAGAAATAAAAATAATGCCAAGTAACAATTATCAAGCTCAAATGTGCCAGAGACTGTACTAAGCCCTTTCCATGGATCATCTTATTTAATACTCACAATAGCCCCAATAAGGAAGATGTTTTCATTATCTTCACCCAACAGATGACAAAACAGGCTTAGAAAGGTAACTTGCCCAAGGGGAATGGCAGGCAGGGGAAACACGCATGCAAGGCACTATATGTGAAAGAGTAGGAAGAATTAGGGGAAAGATAGCAGTTTAATGTGCTTAGGATGCAATGTGGGAGAAACCGTATGGGAAAAGGAAAGAAAATTAGATAAGGACCATATGAAAAAGCTATATCTGGAGTTTGAAATAACTCCATTAGGCAGCATGGAAAGCTTGAAGAATTTTCCCTCTCTTTCCCCATTATGTTGATGGTATAAAGAAGAGATGAATACCCGCACTTCCACATACCTATCTTGCTTCCTCTTTGCTCCTCTAATTAATTGCCACGGTAGGATGTGAGGACTGAGACATAGATTCCCCTCCTCTCTGGAGTGCATGACTTACGCTAAAATAGCTAAGAACTTGGGTAACTCAAGTTTGCTATGGCTTTCCAATAGCACAAAACTCTGATAAAAAGAAGAGATTATGGTCACAGGGATGTCTTCAACAGTAGGAAAAATTCCCACCCCCAACACTCTGTTCATTCAATAAATTCTATTGAATGAAAATCTTGTTCTGATTCTAGGGAGTCCCCACCCCTAAAGTCATTTGGGACATTTCAGGAGAAAACAAGACTCCCAGAAACTAGAAATTCTCCAGTACATTCAGCTAAATTCTGAACAGGAGTATGTCATCTTTCTGGTGTTCCTTGGCTTTAAAAAAAAAAAAAAAAGATGTGGGGTACAATTCAGGATTAGGTATACAAATGGTCATCATACAGATAAAGTTTGGGCCTCCCTTTTGTCCCCACTTTGGTTTGAGATCAGGTACCCTTATTGATATTATATATCTCCCTCCCTCTCCTGGCAGTCTCCTGCCACTGCCAATTCCTTTCTTATAGTATTATGGTAAATGTTTAGGGTCCACTTATGAATGAGAACATGTAGTACTCAGTTCTTTGCTTCTGTGATAGATTACTGAGTACTATAGACTCTACATCCATCCAAGTTGCTGCAAAGTCCCTATGTTAGAAATTTACCTTCCATATGACTCAGCAACCTTCTTACTGGGAATTACACCCAGAAGAACTCAAATCATTCTACCAAAAAATACCTGCACATGAATGTTTATTGCAGCACTATTCACAAGAGCAAAAACATGGAATCAACTGTGCTGCCCATCGAGCCTGGACTGGATTTTTTTAAATGTTGTACATTTACACCTGGAATATTATGCAGCCATAAAGAAAGACAAATATATGCCTTGGCTTTGACATGCAAAAGGCTTTTTGTTAGCTCTTGCCCCAAGTCAGTATTTAGACATTCACACTTTTCAACATAAAGACAAATTTAGGTGTGTTATAAAGATACCACATTCCCTTCATTGTATAAAATAATGATTTTTTAAAATATAACTAGAAAACATTTTCAGTTAATAAATTCAGACTTCTGAAGGCGCTCCTTCAAAACAGTAATAGAATCAATGCAAATGCCTAATATAACCTAGGCAGTATGAGGGAAAGAAGGAAGAGGGTAAAACAAAGAAAATGAAACAGCAGAAATAACTACATTGCTGGGTAAAATATGCAATGTGACAAGGGAGTTGCAATGTATTCTGAGAATTCAGAAAAGAAAAAGGAACACTTCTCTTTGTTGAACATTTTTTTCCAAGAACTTGGTAATAAATAGAAAACCGAGTGGTATTTGGATATTGTTTCTGCTTCCTCTCCACAAATGGAGGTGTAAAAGGTGAAGAAAAGTAAATGAATAATCCACAAATTGAAAAGTGTGGAACTGACTACATTCCAGCTTCCTAGTGTATTTGGACAAATAAATGTATCACCACACTTGCCTCACATTAGCTCTGTATCTATGAGCAATTTGTACTCTTCTGGTTCTTGTCCAATCACCTAAAGTAGAGCTCAGCCCAGAGGAAAAATTTTGACAATAAGTGTTTCTGGGAATCCCCATGGATTGGCAAGCCTATATTTGTTAAAAATTTTTTAAAAATCCCTGTCAATCATCATATGTTGACCATTTTTTTTCTCTTCTGCTCTGCTTCCTCCCCTTGAGACTTTGTTCAAAATCACACAGTTAGTAAGTAGTAAAGCCAAATCAAAACTCAGATCCAATTTTGTCTGCCTCTGAACCAAATGCTCTTAGCTGACTGTATTCTCATTAACTACTCACAAGAAAGAATAGGTCTTGGTTAAATTAGTGTATTGTTAACAGTAATGATCCAGAAGATATTGACCATGTCCTTATGAGTTTTTAGACCTTAATTTGAATATTCTACTGTTCAACTAGAAAAATAAACTAAAAGGCCAGTACATAGCCAAAACACCATTACATTTACTAATGTGTATATTTTACTTACTTACTTATGTGTCTGATGTATTTAATTAATTATTTCCATTATTCATTCATTCAACATGTGTTTATTGGACATCTCTGAGCCAGACATTGTTTAAATCAAATATGTTTTGTGATCAAGACTGCCTACCACCTTATATTCTCAATAAACAATGGAGCAAAAGTCAATGTCTTCTAGAAAGTTTCCTTTCCTTTATCCATCCTGCAAGTCACCAATTCTATGTTACCAAAATCATCAGTGATTTAACAAAAACATGTAATTTTTAAAAATCTTTCAAGAGTCCTGCTGTGATTCTAATCTAACAAGCCATCTGTAAGGCCTTAACTGAAATAATCATGCCATTTTAAACATGATGCAGTAGAAAGTCCATTGGATAGGGAGGGAAAAAAAGTAGATTGAATCTCATCTCTGCTACTAGTAACTCTGGAAACTTAAACAAATACGTTAACTTCTGTAAGCCCTAGGTATCTAATGTACTAAATTAGGAGAGGGAATAGATTTAGATTCAACATGTTTAAGAATGATTCTTTGAACACTTAGTATATGTCTGAATTCCACTAGGCATTTCCACGTATATTTTATTTAAACCTTATCCTAATAATGAGCAAACTAAAGGTAAATGATGTTAGCTTGAATAAAATTACATGACTACTAATTGGCATAGATTTGGTTTGAATCAGATGTTGTGATTACTTCAAGACTTGACCAGATGACCACAAAGGACTTTTCCAGCTCAAAAATGATATCCCTGTTACCTTTATAGTGGTATCTCTACTTCTGATCTACTCAGAGTCAACTCTTTAGTTAAAGTCGACTTTTTACAGTTTCTCAAGCATATTTTCCTTTGCTTATGCAGCCCCCCTCCTTTTCCTTTTTCAAAAAATCTTATGCTATTGAGCAGATTAAAGTCCAAAGGAATTGAAGTTCAAATAAATTGATGTCCAAATTTCATTATTTTGCCGTGAGGATTTAAATCCAATAAAATTAAATTCCAGAATCCATCCTGCTCCACTTATTCCCCTCTGTCTTGACCAGTGGGGTCCCACTAGTTCCCTTTAACAGCTACAGTCTGGACTGTCTCCTTCAAACCTGAATGTGGTTCATTCAAAGTCTTCAAAATTGTATTAATTCAATGTGAAGCCCTGATGAGATTCATGTTTTAAAGCATCCAGGGAGTTAATTGACTATATAATTGGAGAAAGTCAATTCTTAACCCTTAAAAGAGCTTCATTAGACAAAACTATGACCCGAGAACAAAGCATTGCCAAAACCATAAGAGTGACTCACTGGCATCTGCACGAAGAAGAGCAAGGTGTGAGGATCTTGTTTTCACCAATGTGTGTCTATATCAGTTGCCCGAAGCCCATGAGCTATCAAGCTCAACAGTTAACAGACACCTACCAGTGAGGGTTCGTATTTGGCACTGTGTTTCCTGGAACCCACATTTCTTAATTTCCCCTTGCGCTTTTGCATCCTGGTGCTGCCTTGAGTCTTTGCTCGATCTAATCACAGCATCCTTCCTCTGGTGACCAGAGATGTTTGGTCTATGTCTTAGGGGCCACTTTCATGGCTCCTCTGTTGCTTAGCCCCAAGAATCTGCCTGCCAGAGAAAATTTTGACTTCATTCCCACATTTGTTTCAGCTGAAAAATCCCCCTGAGTGGATTCTTGAACGGAAGCTTTATTGCTACTTTTATGCTTGGGCTCTCAGGGATCTAGTAAAATCCCAACCCTTTGCCCCATGAGTTCCTCAAGACACTGGCTACTTCTGACTTGAATTCCTTATTCTCTCTGGAATGATTTTCAGGATGTATCCCCACCTATAAAAACTGAATAACCTTGAAATTCACCCAGGAGTTCTTTGAATATTTTCTACTCTTGAAGCTGTTGGCTATTTACATGAATTCAGAGTTAGTCCCTCCACAGCTTCCTCCTTGCTCCTGAGTACAGAATGGGATTCAGGACAGAAGACCCAGCACTACTTGCACTTATACCTAGGTCTAGCATTAATAATTTGAAGCTGGAATCTTACTGGTGCTTCATAAAACTCAGATGTCCTGTCCTTTAAATACAGTTAATATTGTTCTATATCCCAATGCCAAAAAGGTCAATGGATAGGCTCTTTTTTCTCTTACCAGATATCCATCTCAACTTTGTTCATCATCTATACCTTGGCAAGGGCCCAAGAGGTGAACTCTCTGGTACTCACTTGGACCAGTCGAAGTTCCCCACAACTGTAGTTCTTTCCATAAAAACAGCCTCTTGTCTATGGACAAAACCTCTATAAACTATCATTCACAAAGATCAAAATACTGAGTGACTGTCTTAAAGACACTCACCAAGGTCATAATAGTCAAAAGCCAACTACATAACTGTAAAAAGTTTCCTACAGTTTTGTTAAATCTTCACAAAGTATCAAAGTCAGAAGACTCTGCCATCACACAAAGTCCCTATCCAAACACCCTTCATCTTGGCCCACCTTGCAACAAGTATTAGGTACTCCCTAAATTTCACTCTTTTGTTTTAATTTCTCAGTGCCTCTGCCCATGGTTAAAAAATTAGAGGATTTTCACATTATTACCTGAAAATTGCACTTCACTCCTCCTGCCAGCAACTTCTCCACCCACACAGGGCAAAAAAACCCAGAGCAAATGCTCTTTGAAAGGAGGTGATCTCCCAAGGAGCAGGGCAGAATCAAGTCATTCGTTCTTCCCAAGCTCCCTAATCAATAAATCCCCCCCGCATCAGCAACAGGAAGGGAGCTACGGGGTAGAGAGAATCCAGGTGATGTACTTGGATCAGGAAGAAGCTGTCAAGAGTAGGATGAGAAGTTTTCCCTGCACAATGTCCTATTCATCCCTAGTAGCGCCTAGCAAAGAACTTGTCATTTAGTAGATGCTCAATATATACGTAGTTATTGGCATGAAACTGAATTGGAAAGAAACCTAGATGATTTACCTTTTCTGTTTCACTGTTACTTCAACAGAAAACCTTATACAAATGTGTAAGAGGCAAACCCACCTGAAATCCTGAAATGCGCATAATTTCTAGATTGCCCCACACACAGAGTTAGTCAAGGGATGAGATTTTATTTTACTTTTTCCTGAATCTAAGAGATATAATTAGAGAGTCTTTTAAAATTAAGTTTACAGTCAGTCATTTCCCATGCTGGCTCAGGACATGTTTCCAACCAGCTGTTTTAACCTGTTTTTCCCACGTGAGCTAGTAGAAAATACCAAAAGATCCTTTTGCCTTGGAAACTTCACTGTACTTACTGATTTTCCAGGTGGTTGTCCCAAGGCTTAGCCAAGGCCAGGCTTCCTCCGTATCTGCATAATTACAGAATGTTAAACCGGAAAGGATAATACAACCCATCTAGGATAATGCTCTCACTACTCAGTTTAAAAATAACTTTAGTCAGTTCAGAGAGGACAAGTGATATGCCCAGGCTCCCTCAACATCTTGTAAGGGTAAAGCTCAGGCTGGCACCCAGGCCATATGCCCTTGTAAGTGTAATCTCGTGGCTCTGATGTCTTAAAGTCTTTGGACCAAGAACCACTGTTTTGGCTTCTCAATTTTAGTGGTTGCAGTACCATTTACTAGGAAAAAATGGAACATGAACTAAAACAATTATGATTCCACCTAAATCGCCTTGCATGTTTCTCTTTGGGCCAGGGATGGAGAGGTGCAGACATTCTTCATCTAAAGCTGCTTGACCTCTATTTGATTGAAAGCAACATCTGGTCTCCAGGCTTCCAGTGGTGTTTCTCCTATTGAGAGGTAGCCAATTGCAGACAGATGTGACATTTCCTCAACACGTTGTGTTGACATCACTTGCATATACCTTATTTGAACAATGGGCAGCCAAGCTTCACAACATTTTTAAATCCGAAGCAATTCCAGCCCACTAGAGCCCATAAGCCATTCTCTGCACAGACTTTTCCACTGAGAGATGCAGAACAAGTCCAGATCCTATGCTAACCAACCCCCCATCTTTTTTCTTTTGCTCCATATCCTGTCATTTAAGCCTCCATCCATTCCCATTTATACAATAAATGTGAATCACAGAACACAGAGCTAAGTCATGAATAGCTATATGGCCTGTGGGGGAAAAAATGAATACACTTTAAATTTCAGCCACGCAATAGGCCCTCAGATAAAATGCTCTCTTACAGCTGACCTGTAGTGACTTAATTCTTATACTGGGCCCCCCCACCCCTCCCTAATCCATTCTCTTCTACCTTTCTCTCTGTACCCCTATTATAGTATGCCTCATGAGGTCAACAGGTACCTCCAACTGCCCAAAGAATTTCAGTCCAGTAAGGAAATATGTCTGGTTAGAGGTCATATAAGTAATGTGTGGCAAAGCTAGAATTAGAACTGGGGAAATAATTCTAATTTCCATGTGTATTCTAACGGATAAAAGAGAAAAGTCATGCAAACACTCAGGAGTTCTTAATGTACCATGAAAATGCTGCTATTATTATTTATATCATCTGTATTATTATTAACTACAACACCTGGAATAAACTTTCCTATGTATTGACCTTTCTCATTTCCTGCTTTTGCCTTTTCTCAGACAAGTGTCTGAAGAGGATCTTTATTTTGTGAATCACATGAAATCAAAGACATTGTTTAGGCTTCCTTTCAAACCAGTTCTAGGTATTGACCTTCCTCATTTCCCACTTTAACCTATAAATAGCATTCATTGAGTGCTTGCTACATGACAGACTCTACTTATAGAATATTACATGAGTTAACTAATTTGATCCTCATATGAGATGGAAGTTAATTAGTTTTATTATCATTTCACAGATGAGGAAAGTCAAGTTCAGCTAGTTAGAAGTAGGAATAAGATTCGAACTCAGCTTCCAGAGCCCAAGGTACTACAGTCCTGCAAATCACACACTAAAAGCCTCTAAACCATATAGGTATGAGTAGTTGTTTAATTAATTGAAAAGTTAGCTAAAGCAGGAAGTCGTTTAAAAGATAAATATACACCTAATTTATTCTATACATTTAAGTTAAAGCATTATTTTTTCAGTGACTTTTTAAAGTCTTTCAAAATTATTCATCTTTTAATTTTTAAGTCATTTTTTTAAATGGAGGCTACTATTTCACTGGTCTGCAAAATTTTAAAAACAAGTTTTAACAGGTATAAATGGATTTGAGGAGAAACATAAGTGAATCTTGGAAAACATACCAAAGCAACTAAGAACATCCAGTAGGCCAATGGTATCACTGAATACATTTACAAAAAAAAAATGAGTTAGACTGATGAGCTGAGTAAATGGGGGTTAGTTAATGTAGTTTGCTATATCTAATTCTGATAAGCTATTATGCTATTAGACATGCTATTATATGGCATATCTAAGTGGCTTATAATATCTAAATTCTGCTATTTCTAAATGAAAATTAATAAAACAAGGACTCATGTAAGTACCCTAACTATTGGTTTAGATAGAAAATGCTACATTAATTCAGCAAAGAAGGAGACCCAAGGAAGAACATAACAGGCCTGGGAACTGGCTAGTTGAGGAAAAAGAGGAGACAAAGGCAATGCTGAATTTTTATATCTGGGTGTCTGAGAGAATGAACTAGTGAATGAAGTTAAAAACATCTGATGGAGATGAGTATAGAAAGGTATTGTCAGACTACATAATAATTATTATTAATTTGAAATCAGCAGGACATTGAGATTGAGTATTAAATCTTGGAATCAAGGACAAGGTTGGAGAGAATTAATTCAGATTGCCTGATAGTGAAGCAAGAAGGCAAGACAGGATTGAAAAGAGAATTTCTAGATAGAGGACACAGATGCCTTAAAGTGTTGCCATTGAACATGGAAGATTGGCCTCTACAGGCTAATGTACTGTGGGTGGGCTTATGTGTTGTCAGTGGACCTGCTAACTCAGCAAGACCAATCACTCTCTAGAAAAGAAAGGTGCTTATTGTCTGGGGATCACTGCTATAGTCCTCCGGTAGTTTTCTCTTCACCCAGGGACAAAAGAGAAATGTCCCTTCCCTGTTGGGTTTCACTCCACTACCAAAGTTTCATTCTTCCCCTAGGTCCAGTGTTTCTGGCATTACTAGGTTTTAATCACATGCACACACATACGGTGTGCTGAGTCTTTAAACTATGCTATGTGCTTAAAGTACCCTCCCAACCTCCTCCTCCCAGCGAAACAGAGAGCAGAGCTAGTTCCCTGCCTCACAGTCTCCAGATCGGCTTCCATTCCTGTCTCAGGATGAATAATTATATTTCAGGCAAAAGACCCACTCTCACTTTTACTATTTCCAGCTGTCTATGCTTCTGGCTAGACAAAAGTAGATCTAATACCTTACTGGGACTATGTTGAATTTGTTACCCTTAACACCAAAACATTGGTGTGGTTTAGTAGCATGCATCACAGTTTGGGACAGATAAGAAAAAGCAACCAAACAAATTAATATTTAATGGCAGAATCACACACTCCATTTTTTCACAGAGATTTTTCCCAGCAGACCTCAAGCTCTCTACTTAGATGGCCATCTACTGTTTACTATGGCCTTTTTAATTTATTACACTTCTGCTTTGCACTTTTCGATTTTTGCACTTCTACAAAGTGAGATGCCTAACAGAATTTCAGCACTGGAAGGAAGAAATGACCCGAGTTCCCTAAAGACTGGAATTTTCCCAGGACTCATTGGCTCAGCCTGTAATCGCAGCACTTTGGGATGCTGAGGTGAGTGGACTGCCTGAGCCTGTGAGTTTGAGACCGGCCCAGGCAACTTGGTGAGACCTAGACTCCACAATAAATCAAAAATTATCCAGGCATGGTAGCGAGCACCTGTAGTTTCGGCTACTTGGAAGGCTGAGATAGAAGGATTACCAGTACCCAGCATATTGACGCTGGAATAGCCATGAGTGTGCCACTGCACTCCAGCCTGGGTGACAGAGTAAGACTCCAACTCAAAAAAATAAAATAAAATGAAAAGAAAGTCAGTTCCCTATGATACCTGTATTGGCACTACCATTGAATCAGACGTCATGTTTCCAGATTTTTTATTGTAGTGTTATTTTTTCCTGAAGTGTGTTACTTTTATTGCTAGATAGTAACAGGAAGAAAAACATCACAATTCTTATTTTAAAGTAATATTGTTCACTCTACTCATTGTGAAAAATTAGAAAATGACTAAAAATAAATGTAAATCATCTATAATCTCACTCTTCCTTGAAGCAGTTACCATTAACATCTGGTTATATTTACTTACTGGTCTTTATTTTCAGCTTTATTTATTAGCTGTTTTCTTGCAAAAAATTGTGATATTAGTTATATATCTGACTTCTTTGATGTATATTTCATTGGAAACATTTTCCCATCTCATTAAAAATTTAGCAAAGTATGGCACGATTTCACTTATTTGTGGAATCCATAAAAGCAGAACTCATAGAAGTGGAGAGTAGAATGCTAGTTACCAGCGGCTTGGATGGCTATGGGGAAAAGGGATGGACAGATGTTCGTCAAAGGATATATAATTACAGTTAGACAAGAGAAATATTTTTGAATGTCCATAATAGGCAAAGATAGACAGAAAGTAGATGAGTGACTGTCTGAGTCTGAGGGGAGAGGAGGAAAGGATAGATGGAGGAGGGTGAGGGGTAAAATGAAGAATGACTACTAATGCTTATTTAGTTTATTTTTTGGGTAATGAAAATGTTCTAAAATTGATTGTGATAATGGTTGCACAACTCTATGATCAAACTGAAAAACATTGGATAGTACACTTTAGCTGAATTATATGATATGTGAATAACTACTCAATAAAGTTCTTGGTAAAGAAAAAAATGCATCAATTTATCTCAGTTGCCTGCATGATATCCCAATGTAAACACTGGTCAAAACATTTGTTTAACCCTTCCCAACTGTAAGAACATCCAGGTTATTTCAGTTTTTTGTTCTCGGCTCTCAATTACTGACTTTGAAGATTGATGTTCACTCATATTCATTGGCTGTTTGATCTCAGGCAAGTTACTTTAGCTATGTATAAGGCATCTGTTCCTTTATCTATAAAATGAAGATAATAATAACCCTGCACTTCTAGGGTGGCTTAGAGGATTAAGGAGTTTCTATTTGCAAAGTTCTTAGAATAGTGCTTGGAACCGTAAGTACCATAAAAGTTTTGATGAAGAAATAAGCAAATCTTTAGCACTTATTATTTGCACAGGCCAAACATTAACTCAATGAAGACCTTGTTCTTAGCCCTGTGCTGGGGTTAAGAGGAAGAAAAGAGGATAAACTATAAGAAAGTCATATCAAAAAAAAAAGAAGAAGCTCATATCAACTTTTTCACCTTTAGTGAAGCACTTGGTGACCCTAGTTAGAGCACAAAGCAGGTGAGAATTCTACACCCAAACATATACATACATATAAATTGATCACCTCAGAAAAAAAAGTTCTTCTTTCTACAAATCAATGACTAAATAAGCGGATGATTAGTGTCTATAATGAACTATTAACCATTAGATTACTGTAAAAATATTTTTGTCTGTTCTCAAAACACATCCTTTGCTATAAGCATTTCATAAATTTTTTATTATTTTATTAAATATATGTTTAAAATTGTTAAATATTTTTGTTAACAAAGGTTACATTTTAAAAATAGGCGAAAAGAAAAACCACAAACATCTAATTATTTAAGTGTAAACACAAAATATCATTTTGTTGACTATCTTTTATGCGTATATCCTTTGAGACTGCTTTTTCATTCATGCTTAACAAATATAGTTTCTATTCAATACTAAACATATTATTTTGTAACAAGCATTACTACTTAACATAATGTAAGTACGTTTCTGTAATAGTAAGTTACAACTACATTATTTTGTGGAAAGCCATTTTATTGTGCGCAACTGACTCAAATGACTTCCTATTATTGCACAGTTATACACTTCTTGCTATTATAAACAAGACTGCAGTAAAGTTCTTGAAATAAAATATCTTTGCATATTTGTCCAATTCTTTCCCTTAGGATAAGATCCTCAAAACAGAATTGCTAATCTAATCATATGCATATTTCAAGACTTTTGCTAAATTGCCACCCAGAGTATCAATTCCTCCCAGCACACTATGACAGTGTCTGTTTTTCCACATTTTTTTCAACAGTGAAAAGTTTCATCCCTAGAATTTTCACCAATATGGTAACTAAAATGAAGTATCTCATATACATATTTACATTTCTTCAATTACTAATAAAGTTTAAACTTTTAAAGATTGTTGTTTGTTTGTTTGTTTGTTTGTTTGTTTATTGAGTCAGGGTTTCACTCTGTCACCCAGGCTGGAGTGCAATGGCATGATCACGGCTCACTGCCTCAACCTCCTAGGCTCAGGCAATCCTTCCACCTCAGCTTTTCTAATAGCTGAGATTACAAGCA
This sequence comes from Tarsius wallacei, assembly GCA_963574415.1. NCBI lineage: Eukaryota > Metazoa > Chordata > Mammalia > Primates > Tarsiidae > Tarsius > Tarsius wallacei. The sequence goes on from CAUYQG010266831.1 coordinate 33,845, forward strand.
TGAAGCAGTACACCTGGCTTATTTTTTAATTTTTTGTTGAGGTGATGTCTCACTGTGTTGCCTAGGCTGATCTTGAACTTCTGGGTTTATGCAATCCTCCTGATTTGGCCTCCCAAAGTTCTGGGATTACAAGCGTGATCCACCGTGACTGGCCAAAAATTTATTTTTCAAAGGCATATCAAATTTTAAAAGGTCTAGAAATAAGGGTTCAAAAGCTAAAGATTACTCATGCTGTAGTAGTTTTCAGTTATTTGGGTTTTGGACTTCTAAGGATCTGAAGAATGTTGTTAAGTGGGGCACACTAGTTCACAAAATTTTGCATACAGTTTCATAAGTTTCCTATAGCTTATCAATGGGCTTAATGATGCACGAAGGTATCTACCTTAAATTAGTGTATATGAGAAATCACAAATTTATCATGCTTCCACCCTACTTTATGAGAACATGGCCAGCCAATTTCTGTTTTCCAGTAGCAGTGCACAGAATTAGCACAAATCTCACCAGCAACTCTCAAGCCATTCTATATTTAAACAAAGTCTCAACACAAGAAAGGTAAGCAAACTGGAAGGCTCCAGCTTTGATAATGGATGATTTGGGCAGATGAACCATTTTTCTTCAAGGTATTCAACACTGTGAGGTCTAAGAGGGAGCCCAGGACACCAGCAAAGCAGCACTGAGGTTGAGTCATTAATCCTCAGATAAGTCACATACAGTTCCAAGAGCTATTAGCCCTTACAGATTTTCTAAAGCTTATGGGGGGGGGAAATGAGTACAGGTGATCTCCTTGGAGAAATTTGCTATAAAATAGCAAATCTCAAATAAACACATAAGGGGATAGTTATTAACTTTTCTCACAATTTTTTTATTTGACAATAGATATCATTTCAGGTCTTCTCTAAACAGTACCTGAGAGCATTTTAAAAATAATTCGATTTTCAAAAACATGACTTACCACCCACTTATTATATAAAATGTCTTATTCTCCTGAGACTAAAGATGTTCTATGCCAATAAACAATTTTAATGCATCATCTGCAGCTCCTTGGGAGACCCCATGCTTGATAGATAGCAGAAGTGATCCACTGTGTTATGACAGAGGCTGTACTCAGAAGAATAATCAATAGATTGGTGTCAACATGAGGCACACTGGAGGAGCATCACTAAGGGATTTCTTTTTGACTTTGGCTTAACAATATTGGTATTCCATGTTTCTGCCAGTGATCTGCATGATGGAATCATTAACACAACATTAAGCTTTGCAAGTGACACAAATCTAAAGTGGCTAACATTTTACGTTAGAAGATTAAATGCCTTTGTGCGTTTGAAGAGAGCCTAGAAATAAAGACAATTGAATATGAAAAGGATGTGTGAAGGAGAGTTTCACTGGAGAAAAACAATGTGAGCAACCAACTGAAGAAGCACAAAGGAGAGTGGACCTGCCAGTCCCGAAAAAGCATAGCAACCAAAAGGTATAAAGAGTCAGAATTAAACATCTGATGAAGTTAGACCAGTAATTGTCCTTAAATTTTCCAAGAAACCATTCATGTATTAATTTAATACTATTTATTAAGCACTTACTTTGGACCAGCCCATGTTATGTTAGAGAAAGGTAAATATAGGCATCATTACTATATCTTTTCAAGAGATCATTTTTAATCATGGAACATATTTCCAACAGATCAGTTTTAATCATGGAACATATTTCCTAATATCTAGGATCTACAAGGAACTCAAATGTGCTGAAAGGAAAAAAAAACAAACAGCCCTATTAAAACGTGGGCAAGACACATGAATAGACACTTCTCAAAAGAAGACATATGAGTAGCCAACCGACACATAAAAAAATGCTCAGCCTCACTAATCATCAGAGAAATGCAAATCAAAACCACACTGAGATGCCACCTAACTCCAGTAAAAGTGGTAATCATTAATAAAACAAAAAACAACAGATGCTGGCAAGGATGTGGAGAAAAGGGAACACTTCTACAATTTTGGTAGGAATGCAAACTAGTGCAACCTCTATGAAAAACAGTGTGGGGATTGCTAAAAGAGCTAGAAATTGACCTTCCATATGACCCAGCAAAGCCCCTTCTGGGAATATACCCAGAGGGACTTAAATCATTCTACAAAAAGATGTTTGCACACACATGCTTATTGCAGCACTATTTACAAAAGCAAAAAGCATGGAACCAACGTGCTGCCCATTGAAACTGGATGGGATTTTTTTTAATGGTACATATACACAATGGAATATTATGCAGCCATAAAGAAGGACAAAATCATGAACTTTGCAGCAACTTTGACGAATTTAGAGTTTATAATACTCAGTTACCTATCAGAGAAACAAAGAACTGAGTACTACATGTTCTCACTCATAAGCAGACCATAAACATTTACCATAATATTAAAAGAAAATGATTGGCAGCAGCTGGAAACTGCCAGGGTAGGTGGAGGTGGTCACATAATATCAATAAGGGTACCTGATCTCAAAATAGGCAAAGTGGGGACAAAAGAGAGGACCAAACTTTACTTTTATGATGACCACTTGCATACCTAATCCTGAATTGTACCCTACATCTTTAAAATAAAAAATAATATAAAATAAAATTACAACAACAACAAAAAGATATAATACCTCAATTGAAAAGATAAAGTTACTGGGGCTTTTGGGCCTCAAGTGTGATCTAACAGTGATCTAGTGAGGGTAACCAGATATTTTCCAATTACTTAGAGTGGAACTTCTTTTAAATGGGCCTAATCCACTTCACAAAGGTATATGTAAGGACAATTCTGGGGACAAAGTTGAAGTAAGATTCAAGTGGATAATATGGGCACCTCCTTTGTAAAACTCTGAAAATGTAATAGTCTCTTTTTTAGCCAAGGTTCAATACGGCCCCTTCAAATGAAGGCTGTGGTTCATGGCCTCCCATGTCCCTTCTTATTGACACTATTCATAAATGTCTTAATTCATGAACTTTCTCAGATTCTCAAATGGGAAAATAGCCCTTCACCTGGGCAAGAATAAATATTTTCCTGGCTCATTCAACTCTTTGGCATTCATCTCCTTACTGCATGACAGTTTAACTTAGCCACAATCTATGTGGCCCTAAAATTCTAGTTAACAAATGGCAAGGAAGTGCTACGTTGAAGTATTGCAACTATTAGATTTTAAAGTTCATAAATATTTCTCATTATATACACACTGCTCTATTTTGTAGTTGCTCTTCTCAATCTCGCCCATTCATTTACTTCTAATAACTGCATTCTAACTTAAGAAGCAATACATAATTACTAAGAGTTTAGAAAATGCATTTAGAACATTCATTAAACTTGGGTAAGCAAAAAAAGAAAAAAAAAGAAGAGGAGGAGGAGAAAAGAAAAAGAAAAAGAAAATAAATTGCCCTAAACTCTATGTCTCAATTCACATTTTTATTTCATCTGACCCCCAATTTCAGCATATATGCTTTCCCTCTTTGACACACACACACACACAGAGACACACACGTGTGTGCCCATAGGACATTCCCATGGGCTTATCCAAGTTTGGACAATTTGGTTGCAGCATACAAAAAGTAGCCTTTGGTCTATTCACAATTCCCACAGTAACTGCATCCATTTCTCACACTTGAGGCAGAGTAGCAATCAAAAATAGTAGGTGGAAATTGGCATAGTAGTTATAAGTCCTGCATTAAACTTGCTAAGTTTAAATCTACCCCTTCGGATCAGGGTAATCTTGAACATGATAAGTAATATCAAATGATAATTAGAATAACTAATAAGGTTGCCTACCTTGTGAGTTTATTATAAGAATGAAATGAATATTCATTAAGCATGCCCAGGACAATGTCTGCCACACAGAAGGAACTCAGTACAACTCAGCCCTTGTTTTTTATATTATTATAGTTATTACAACATTCCAAATGAGAGCCACAGCTCTGTGTATGTATATGTGCAGTTACCTTGTTTGGAAGTTAAATGAATGATCATTTATCCACATTAATAAATGTTACTCTAAAATATAATTTTTAAATGTCTGCATAATAGTTTCCCACTGTGCTTATTGCAATTTTTTAAACAAGTTCCCTAGATAGGATATTTCAGTTGTTACAACTTTTTAAATTATCACAAATAGTGATATGGAATTAGTGGATCTTGGAGCTTGTAAAAAAGTTCAAAGTTCTTAACACATGTTGCTGAACCGCTCTCCAGCAAAGCTGGCCTATCCTACAGTGTCAGCAGCAGTGTACGAAAGTCACCTGCTGGTTTTTAAGACGTGCCTTTCCCTCCCCAAACCCTATCTACCTTCACTTAAACCTCAGGATGATGATGAAAAATTCAGTTATTCCCCTGTCTCTTATGATCCACTTGTCTGCTATTTCATGTTCAGGCTTTACAAGACTGAGCTTAACTCCTTCTGACTTCTTGTCTCTGGCAGTGTCAACAACTCCTTCAGTAGCCAGTGCTTAAAATTCACCTTGTCTTTCCACTCATCTACCTTCAGTATCAAACAAATTGTAGAATCTTGTGGCTTTTACCTCCAAAATATCTCTTGGTCCTGCCAATTGCAACAATGAAAAACAATCTGATGGATCTTTCTACATCTCATCACTCCCCTTTTCATCTGCCCTCCACCTTGCCACTCATATTAAACTGATCATGTTGGTCTCCACTGAAAAATCTGCCAGAGGGTCCACACTCATGTGGAATAAAGCCTAAGACTCTTATTCTGGCACTCAACCTCATTTAGAATCTGTCCCTAGTCCACCTTTCTAGGCTCTGGTCCTACTGTTCCTCCAGAAACATCATGCTCCTACCCAGCTCTGAAATAGCCACCTGCATGTGTTTGCTTAGAGGACTCGTTTTGCTGATGTGATCCCTCGAGAATGCTCCCACTTTCCTCTATTTGCTTTTCAAGGTTCTGCTCAATGCCATCATCTCTATAAACCCTTCCCTAGTCCCTAACCAAAAGCATCTCTTAACTCTAAAATCTCATACTGTCTCATTTATTATAAAGATTAAATGATGATTTTTAGATATTTAATACTAAAGACAGTGTGTCTGACACATAATAGACACTCAGTAATATTTAACAATTAGTCTTTCTATTCCTTCACTATATCCTTCAACACACGCACTCTTTAGTTATTGCTATATGGGAACTCGCCTTATCTTTGCCAGTAAATTGAGAGTTGTTAATATGTCTTTTTACCTTTTTTGCACCAAGTTCTTACCACATAGTAAGTCAGGGAAAAAGAAGGAAGGGAGGGAGGGAAGGGAGAGAGAGAGGGAAGCAGAGGGGTGGGGCGGGAGGAAAGAGAGGAGGGAGGGAGGGGAAAATTTTGAATACATTTATCAGTTTTTTAGTAGTATTTTCCATTGTATCATTCAAAATATTCAGCCAGACTGAATGTCAAAGGAAGAAAAATGTTTCATAAAACTCCCTGGAAGAGAAATAAAAGTAAATATGTTTTGTCATGTTGCATAATTAAATTTTAACCTTTTATGAATGTTCTCCATCAATCAATGATACAATTTCAAATTGTAAATAGCATACAATGATAAAAACAAACAGCAAAAATAGGCCACAAATTGATACAAATAATTTTCTCTCTGAGGTGTTGATTGAACAAAATGGAACCTCATTGAGATCCAATTAAGAAGAACTCACCAGGAAGCCACAAATGACCCAATGCATCTTGTGGGTTTACAAAAATAGCTCAAAAAGTGGAAGAAACTGTCTGCTGTTATTTTTGTTTTTGTGGTTGTTCAAAGCGTTGTTTTAAAAAATCATCTTAGAAATCAATTGCATATTGATATTAAGGTTTCACATCATAGTTCAAGCCAAAGAAGAAAGAAAAGATAAAAATAAGGAAGGAGACTACATTTGCTCTACTTTATCCCTAGACTGTCTAAGTGCTTTTCCATGCATCTTATTTAATTAAGGAAATTTGAAGTTTCAACCTGTGGGCTCAAAAGTATTCCACCAGGCTGTGGATAAAGAATCAGGAAAGCGTGCTGACAAAGGGCGGGTTTCACAGTGCTGGAACAGAGACTTCACTCAAGCCTGGAGTTAAGGGATTTCAGCTCCTGCTGAATTAATGAAATAGTTTTACCCTAGCAGGGTTTGTTTTTTAATTTTTATTCTGGAATGAATCAAACACAATTTCCTGAGGTGTAACTTTCCAGTTTAATTTTCAAGGAAACAAGAAAAAAAAACAAGAAAATGAAACAGTAGCTCTTACTTATGAAAAGGAAGCAGATCAACTCGGATCCACAATGACACATAATGTATTCATAATTTACGTTGAAAGTGACAGGAGGGGTTCCTCTCTTACCTCTTGATTTCTCAGATGCAAATGGTCACCATCATCACCAAGCATCCATTCGGCATCTTATAGAATGGAGAGTTATACAAAGAAAAATCCACAGATAGTTTTCTGTCATCTGCACTTTCTTAAAACATGCAACATTAGCTCCTTTTGACTACAGATTTTCAGAGGATTCTGCTGATGCCTAGTACAAGCAGTTTGCTAGTCTGCAAAAAAAAAAAATGTGTTCCATCAAAAATCATAAGAACAGTCTAGTCAGGCTGCCAAAACTGTAATTCTTGGTTTTATTATTGTTGTTGCTGTTATACTAAATATTGTGCTTAAGCAAGTTTTTCTAGAAACTAACTACCAAGACCATCTTTTAGCTCTCGTTTCATCTATATCTCAGGACAAAAATAAGCAAATTTAATGGAACAACTAGAAATGATCTCTTGAGAAGAAAGATTACCAATTATCTCTTCACAATTTATAAAATGCTCAAGTACAGTTGTCAATAATATGTATTCAGTCCCAATTACTCACTACTAGCCACTGTGCCACGTGGCATCTTAATATTGCACTCAGAATCCACAACAATTCTGTTGAGTAATTACTATTACCGTTTTTAAAGATGAAGACATTAAGGTCTAGGGAAGCCAAGAAATGTCCAGAGTTACACACCTCATGAGTAGTAAAGTAATGATTGGAACCTAGGCCTTCTAATTTAAGTCCTTTGCTCTTCTACTACACTTTAATATTTTCTTACTACCCCAACGCACACCACACACACACACACACACACACACACACACACACACACCCATACACACCCACACTCCTGTAATAAATTCAATGCTGCAAACACTCTTCAACTATTCAGCTCTCAACTGTTGTTTGCGATGCCTTAAACATCAGTTTTATCTATGGATAAAAATGTGCTGAATGGATGATTGAAACCCCACCTAACTGACTTAGAACTAATTTTAGCAGAATGAGTCCAAGCTTATCTCCCAAACAGTCACTGGGCAGATTAAAATTTTCAAAGCAGATAGATCGAGTAATATAAAAGTTACTAATTTGGCACATCCCTATATGGAGACGTGTTAATGATTCCTTTTTCTTGTTCAAGTCATTTAAAAAAGTAAACCTCAAGTAGAATAAGGAAGAAACCAAATAATGGAAAAGAGCTGTGTTCATTTCCTTAGAGTTTTGCATTGGATAGAAAAACGACCAGTTGTTCATGTACTGGGGAGCAGTGTGTCACACTTGCAAAGATATCACAGACTTTGAAAATTCTGGCTCCAGCATTTCTTTTCTGTGAGATTTGGACATAGTCAAGCAGTCTCACAAGATCTCAGTCTCCTCATCTCCAAATGTTAATAATAATAGTAGTGATATAGTTCATAGTCACAAACAATAATAGTAAAACTCATAAAGTCTTGTGAGGCATGAACGAAAGATCATACATTAGAAGCTGAGCACAATGAAGGAGAAATGGCGAGCACTAGTCACTTAAAAGCTTACATTATGGCATTTTGTCTCCAGAATGTGAATGGAAGACGTCAAACTTGTGCTTTTTTCAACTGAATTGCTTAATCAATTGCAGCACTGTTCCCTGATTCCTCCAAGTCATTTTTAGAGTTATCTGACAAGTTATTTACAGGCAAAGGAATGCTGCCAATGAAAATTATGATTACTATTAAATATTTTCTGTATTTTCAGAAAAATATTGGGAGAAAGAGGACATACTACAACAGCTACATGTTTTGTTAGGGGTCAACTTTAACCATTTTTAGGAAAGGTGGAAAATGGAAAAACTCCCTCCCCCTTCTCCCCGCCATGGAAAAAGACAAAAAAGAAATTTCCTAGAAATGATTCCTCTGGCATTTCTATTGTAATATGAAAAACTTACATCTGAGAATTTTACATTCCAGGATAGAAAATTTCTTAATAAATGGAAATTAAAAAGTGAGAACTTCTTGATTCCTATTATTGAGTCCCAATTGCACAGTACTAGCCACTGTGACACATGGTATCTCATTTAGTTCTCTATAAAGTATTCCCATTGCTTCAGCACCACAAGAACTAAAAGAAAAATTTAAAACTGCGGCACCCTTCTTTACCACATACACTTTAGTACTTATGAGCAGGCATCCAGGAATAATGAACAATGCTAATGCTCGATTCAGAGTTTAGGAGATTATGATTTCCAGGTTCTATTCAATACTTTCCCACCCTAAAAATTACATTCTCTTACTACTATGGCATGTGAAAATCCAGTTCAAATAACTAATTCACATAGGAAGAGCGTGTGTAAACCGTGTCCACTGGATTCAGATGGCTTTGCCACAGCCCTAAAAAAGAAACACACCTACAGTCTAAAGAGCTCAGTACAAAAATCGTTTTCCACATTTCCTTTGGGAATCCAGAAGAAGTTTCCTTACAAAACTCATATTATTTTCTCTAAATTCAGAGAAATTTGGCGTGTCATAGGATAGGGCTTGAAGGTAAGCTACCTAGCACCACATACATTTAATGCCTCAATTCCCTGGCAGAATGAGTTTCACATTAGTGACTCTGTAGGAGCACCACGTCACGGAGTATCCCTGCTTCTCCCACGGTGTTAATCACCAGACGACCAAAGAGCAAACACTTTGATGGTGCCACAGATCAATGTAGCTGCCATGTTTTGTGAAACCCTCTACTGGGAAGTACATTATGGAGTAAGAATGCCTTCCATCAGACCAGGAAAAAATACAGTGAATGTACCTTTGTTTATCACACATTACATCCACACAAACGGTATTTCATTAACAGAAATTCCCTGCACTATTCCTTTGAAGTTTCTTCAGCATCAGACAGTCTTCTTTTTTATTCTTGGGCCTTCAGTGAATAACTCTGTATTGAAAGTGTTCTCGATGGTAAAGAATGCATCTTTATATAGCCAGTTTGGGAGTGAATAATATTAGCTGAGTTTGTATTGATTAAGACCAAATAAAACTTTCCATTTGGCCAGAAAATTAATAAACAACAGTGAAATTCAATCATAAAATTTTCACAATAGTTTTGAATATTGATGTCTCCAAAATACCATTTCTATATTATAATCCTAATGTAGAAAGAGAATGACGGGGGAAAAAATGAAGGGAAAGAGGAAGAAAGAAAAGGAAAGAGGGAGGAAAGAAGGAACCTCAAATCAAATAAACAATAATGTATACTGAACTTGGGCCAAGATGGCGACCGGGCAGCGTGGTCTGTGAGACCTCCGCAGAAGAGGACACAGAAAGACTCCAGATCTCTCCCAGGGGGCCTGCTCCCCACACGGAACTTGTCCACGGACACCGCAGAGGCATTACAGCGGG